>JAIFOV010000310.1:0-19974 GCA_020654155.1 Novius pumilus
TCAGGCGTCTGACTCGGAACGTGCAAGATTTGGGTTCAAATCCAGATAAAAAATTTTTTTTTTTTTTTTTTCAACTTTTTTTTCATATATCTTAGAATAGTTCAATAAACATGTTGATAAATACCTATATTTTATAAAGTAGAAAAATACAAAATAGAAGCTGACCAATTGATCATCAAATTGTGTTTCAACATTATTACATATTATATATGTCCATATTTACAGCTACCGCGCCACAAACTTTAGATTATTCTGTTTCTTCTTTTTTTGGGAGCTGATAAGCGAGGTTGAAACGAACGGATGTTATGCACATTCGTAAGTCGAAAAATACAAAATAGAATATTAACAATTATTTATTATCGAATTATGGTTTTAGTTATGTAAAATTTTAATCAATGTCTGTCCGTTTGGTGTTCCCATTAAAACTATATTTGAAACTTTTCATTTTCACATAAAAAAAATTCGATTTCATTATTTTATCACTTTTTTTTTGTTTTGCCATGATTTTATTTCATCTGCGAATTCTCATTCACCAACCTGAAAGTGCTCTAATATGTATAGATTGAAAATTTCGAAGAAATTCTAATTTACCAAGCATTTACAGTTTTCGAACTAAATCATGTTCTTCCGCGGTTTGAATTATCATTCAGTCCATATTATTCTTGTTTCTTTCCATTTACAGTTTTCGTTTTGAGCTGTGAAAAATTTTGTTTTACCATTAAAAGGGTTCTGATTGAAAATATCACTCCTTTAGGAACTGTGTTGTTTCCTCCTATTTCTCGGCCTAGTACAATAGGTTATTCGTAAAAAGTGAACGATCTGTCCTATTTTTCCAATAAACATATCATCAAAAAAAATTATTTGATAATAACTTATTTTATTTAATGAACTTTATTCTAAGATATTTGAAAAAAAAAAAGTTGAACAAAAACCAAAAATTTTTTTCTGGATTTGAACCCAAATCTTGCACGTTCTCAGTCCAACACCTGACTCCTGAGCCAACACCGCATTCGTACTAACATATTAAAAGTAGTGTTCAAATTGCTCCAGATGCTTTGATTATTCGAGTGGGGAGTCGGTAGGGGCACGTAGCTCCGCCGATTAGAGAGATGGATGGTCCGCTCGGTCTTATTTCTCTTCTAAGCAGGCTTCAATGTACGTCGTCTGATCCGCAGTCTATATTTACTATGTCTATGGTCCATGTTGTACCTGGAAGAAAACATTACAATAAGGTTTATTTTTCATCTTCCAGCTCTAACGATGAGCTCTTAACAAGCTTTAGTCAACCATCAATTTCTAACATAAAAGAAATGCAGCAAATTCAAAAGGAAAACGTTCATCCTACAAAGATATATGACGGTGTCCATGTTTTAGTAAAAGTGTCTTCTGTTAAGGACAAACATTACACTTACCTAGGTGTTGCAAAAAGTGAAGTTGATGAAGAAGGAGACGTCAAAATTATGTTTTACAAGACCATGGATAATACTGGCAAAAGATTCAAAGCAGTAGAGACTGATATTTCTTACGAACCTTACGACAACATCGTAGAAATTGTCCCTAACCCCAAAATTGTCGTAAAGGTAAAGGGTATACTTTAACTTTGATAAGCCATTAAACGTTTTTGAAAAGTAAGCTTAAATCGAAAGTATCTCATTAGTTTATAAGGTTGATTTTCTAATATTAATTGGTTCCTAACAAATATTGACGTGGGTAAACGTTATATTTTATATTGAATTAGCTAAGCTTTGTTTTATTTTATGTTATTTGAGATACTTTATTTTATGTTAAGTCATAAAAGTTAAATTTGTTTTGTTTTTATCATTATACTAAGATCTCTATAGAAAGTACAAAGTATTATATATAAGACAATACGACTGTGTTACTAGGCTGACTACTGCGTTACTTTTGTCCCTCTGATTATTATTGTATTTTCAATAATACTTAGGATTCTGATTATTAAAAATGCCCCAAATTCATACGTACGTGATATTCATCAAAAGAAGAATATTGTGTCGTCAATTAGAATTAATTTAAAGTTTTTTTTTGTCACTAATGGAAAAGTTTAAACTTTAAAATTCAACATTGGTAACGCAGTAATCTAGATTAATAAGAATATTCTGTGAAACTGATTATTTCTGTGATTTAACTTTATAGGGGGTTAACATAAGCATTACAGTTCAAAACTGACTTATTAATGAGTCTCAATGAACAATATTAATAAAAAAATAAATTTGTAAAAAGTAACGCTGTTGTTTTATTTTCGACGCCTTGGTATATTATATGCCACAAATACAGTGAAATCATTAAAACTATCGCTGCAAATGTAGGTATATTATAAATCGAACTACAACATATATATATTTGCATAAAAATAAGAAAATAATTATTTTAATTAAAAAAATGAAAATCGTATTCTCGAATTAGGCATTAAAAAGTATTTTGGCCCACGTATGTATATAAAACACACAAAACTATAAACAATTATCGCAGGACCAAATAGACTAATGAATGATGTCAGGGACCACACTTCGAAGGTACTAGGTTCGATCCCCGTTGCGGGTTTTCCAACGACGAAGAGAAAGGAGGGAGTATGTCTTAAGCAAAACTGATGGTTCAAGATGGACTTAGATATAAAAACACCGAAATCATAATGAAAAAAACTAATTCGGTTTAATTTTATGCTTTTACATACATTAAATATTTCGAACACATGGTTAGTAATTTGTTACGTTAAACTTTACGTACAGTTTGAGTAAAGGTATATCTACCGTTTAATACTTCTTTTGATACATAACCTTTATAGGATCTTTATCACTGCGATAGCGATTCGATAAATTGAAATCTATCCAATCTACAGCCAAACTTTATAGCAGCGATATCTAATCTATAAATATTACCTTTATTCAAAGTATATACAGGATATATTAAAACCCGAATCGTCGCTGTACCAAATGAATATAGATGCCTTTATCGGATTATAGAATTCCATATAGTTCCGATACAGGTTCTATAGAGTTTCGTTATGCGGGTTATGTTTATGCGTCATAAATTCTGTTAATCACCTAGCCTCGTCGCGAGGTTTCTCGGCTAGGAACTGAACGTTGCGTTAGAAAACGTGTTTCGGGATTGAGATACGGGTTTATTTTCGTATTTCGATACCTTCAGCGGAATGGTACGTTTAAAAGGGAACATGTCGGTTCCGTAGGGTCGCAATTTCGTGATATGGAAATGCGTTGAATATTTTTTTTCGTATGTAATTTTGATTTGTATGTCTAAATCGGACATTACATTGTTATTTTGCAATTTCAAGTGGGCATATAGGTTGATTACGCAATAATTGAAAACCGAAGGAATTGAATAAAGAATGAATGAGAAATTTTGTTTTGCGGAAATGTAGTTGACTTTGGAAAAATAGGGGGTTTTTCAATTTGAAAAAATGGAGAATGAAACGAGGTTAATAGAATAAATATTTTAAAAGCACCCTCTCCTTAAAAATTTTGTCCTGCGTTTGCGGATCAACATTTATTGTACTATAAAAAATCGGACCATTCAGAAACGATTCGTATATTGCCGGAGTATAATAAAACGTTTCTGCCGAAGTTCGTTTTATCTATTTCAACGTTCGCAAATCCGCGTTTTTGTCACAGCTACTGAAAATTATCGGTTCAATCATATTTGCTGAATTTTTAAATATGAATGAAGCATATTATCCAATATACTAATATAAATCCGTTTTACAGTTAAAATCGTACGTTATTTTATTTTTCTGTTTAGATGGTTCATAGTAATATTATTATATTAATGACAAAGACAACGGGTTTTTATAATTTTCACAAAATAGAGTGAATATTTTCAAAATTGAAATGGTTGAGGCTGCTGTTTGATGTAAATCCATGTTCAATTTAAGAAAGATATTGCTCGTTTACGGAAATTCATTCACATTTTCTTCATCTGATAAAGACCGAATATTTCGAAAATGCAATCATAGTTATTTGAATATATCTGTATAAATCTTCACCTCATTAATTAAAAGAATATGTTGCTACGCAGAACTCGATCAAACGAATAGTTATTATATCACATTTGTACGAAGCTTCAAAACAATTCATATTAGGTAATATGATTGCTGATAATGACTTCATAATTTGGTGCAGTTTTTGAAAATTTTAATACGATCGGATTGAATATTCTGCATCTTCTTATACATTTTCGAAAGTCAATTGACAAGAAAATTGTTTAGGTAATACTAAAATATAAAAGCATACGCCTGCTGGAAGATATAGATAGTAGAAAAACTTAAATGCCCCATTTATTCCTTTTAACGAAGTAAGCACAACAGGTTACGTGCTTTTGTGAAAAAAGTGCATCTGAATAATTTCAAGTGTTTACGCCATATGTCAATAAATAATTAATTCGGACCATTTATGATTAACAAAGAATCGAAATAGACTTTGAATGGAATTATTGAAGTTCCTTGTTCCTATTCAATGTTCACGTGGCCCATATCACCCATTTCGTTTCGAGAGCAGGAACGAACGAAGAAATTTCCTCGTACAAGGGACAAGAAATTTGCTTCATTTCGTCGTTTGAAAGGGACCCATATCTGTCAACGAACAAACCCTCGATAAAGATGTGGTCTCACTCTTTTTGCCTGATGCCTCTCGTGTCACAAGTACCGGTTTCAGGGGATAATCAACGCCGCGGCCATCGTCTACGAGTTTGGAACTGAAATTTCGGATTCCGTTTACAGCGCGTTAATTATAACGCCGGGCCTGCGGTAATACCTCGGGCGGAGGTTAGGTGATTAACATAAGTTATAGACCAAAACATTGATGTGTGCTACCGAATCAACGAAATTTGGTTCATCGAAATCACCTCCGTGTGCGGTTGGCCTTAAAGAACGCTTTAAATAACCATGAATTCGATAAAACAAATGCATCGTTGCGGTTACAACGAATCAGAGAAATGTACCGCGAATACGAACGGATAATTGATGATATGGTCATCATTGACGAAGAACACTCGTTCCTAGATAGTTTACGCAATTTAGGAAACGAATATTACGATTTAGCGGCGCGAATAAAGACTATGTCCGACAACGTCAGGCCGACAAATTCATCGGATAGTCCGAGTTCCGGTATTTCGGTGGAAAACTCCCTTTTAACCGAAAGACATCAACTAATTCGATTGCCAGTAGCCAATCTTCCTGAATTCAACGGCGATCACAACAAGTGGTTGTCATTCAAAAACACGTTTTTGTCAATGATAGACATGCGCACGGATCTCGACGATTTAACCAAATTTTTGTATTTACGAAATTCGTTAATCGGACCGGCACGTAATAAACTTGCATGTTTTGATGCTAGCGCCGAAAGCTACAAAAAGGGTTGGAAACTTTTAACAGCCGCTTACGAGAAGAAACGACTCATTATCGCAACGCATTACGACGCGATTATCGATATTCCTGCTATTACGGTCGCTACCCACGATGGACTCACAAAAATTGCGGATAACGCTCGTCAACATGTGAATATGTTGGAATCATTAGGAATTACTCCCGATATGAAATTAATTGTCCGGCTACTTGAAAGGAAACTTCCGATAGATGTTAGGTCAAAATGGGAGGAGACATTAGATTTCGATACGTATCCTACTTTCGACGCCTTTGTAATTTCATAAACAACACTGCGTTCAGAATTGACAATTTAGCGACATATTCCACGGTAAAACCGTTAAAACGCCCTATACTTGGATCGTCTTCTTTTGGATCGAAGGTTCATAAAACGGAAACCGGCGTACGGACTTTCGTTACAACACCACGTGAAGCTTGCATATATTGCGGACAATCCCATGGTATGTTTCAGTGTCCGGGCTTTCTTGCCCTCACCGTGTCTCAGCGTTGGGATTTCGTTAGGAAAAATCGGCTATGCACTAATTGTCTCCGTAGACATGACGGTAATTGTAGGTCGTCATCCTGCAAGGTTTGTAAACGATTCCACAACAGTCTTCTACATGCTGAAGGGTCGCGCTCGAATCACAAGGGCAATCGGAATTGGAATTCTTCAAACCGCGAAAGCACCCCAAACAAAGGGATTTCTAACTTATGACTGCCAGTAGATAATTTAAGTCTCGTTTCAAAAACACCACGTCCACAACTAATGATGAGCGCCATAATCCTAGTGAAAACATCAACTGGTACATATCTTGAAGCTCGCGCATTATTAGACACCTGCGCCACTGCACATTTTATCACCCATCGATTTGCACGATTACTAAACATCCCGATATCTAAACATTCAGCCCCTATCGGAGCTATAAACAACATACATACGAAGTCGAATGGAGTCATTGATATTCACATTCGTTCGAGAATCAATGCATATTGTAGAGACTTAAGATGTTTAATAGTTGAAAAAATCACCGAAACAAGCCCCGAAGAGGTCTTTCCTCGAGGAGAAATATCAATTCCAAAAAACGTTATTTTAGCAGATCCTTTATTCCGTTTACCACGATCAGTTGACGTTTTAATCGGTACTGGGGTGACCTTGTCACTTTTAAGCGTTGGTCAAACAGATTTATCTCAAGGCGAAGGAAATTTGATACTTCAAAAAACAAAACTAGGATGGGTCATTGGAGGAGGTTTAAGTCAGGTTAATTCAAATCAACGACATTTTTGCCATCTTACTGAGCTTTCAACTATAATGAAAAAATGCTGGGAAATAGAAGATGCAAGTTCGAGTTCATCGAAATCGTTAGAAGATACGAAATGCGAGATTCACTTCGATAAAACTACGAAAAGAAATGCAAACGGTCGATACACAGTTCGGTTGCCATTTCGACATGGAGAACCAGAATTCGGCGAATCACGATCTCTCGCGCTTAAACGATTCAACTCGCTTCAAAGACGATTACTACCGAACCCGCAGCTGAAATTTGAATACGAAAACATCATGGAGGAATATATTCGACTCGGACATATGACATTAGCAGAAGAAGATTCGTCAAATGGTTATTATTTGCCCCATCACGCAGTAATCAAGGAATCTAGCAGTACGACAAAGGTCAGAATCGTCTTCGATGCATCCGCCAAAACGAACAAAGGTTTTTCATTGAATGATTCTTTGATGGTAGGACCAACGCTGTAGCCGAAGTTATTCAATCACTTGATGCGTTTTCGAGTGCATAAGTTCGTCGTTACAGTCGACATCGCAAAAATGTACCGTCAAGTACTGATCCATCCAGACGATAGACGGTGTCAAAGAGTTCTTTGGTATCATGAAGGAGCAGTGAAAACATACGAACTTAATACGGTAACGTTTGGCGTTTCCTCAGCACCTTATCTGGCTATTAGGACCATTCAACGTTTGGCAGATGATGAAAGTGCCACCTTTCCACATGCGGTCGAAGTCTTAAAAAACCAATTTATATGTTGATGATTTAATAGCAGGTGCCGACAGTATTCAAGAAATCTCCCAGACTCGTGATCAAACGATCGATCTCCTTAAACGAGGCGGATTTGAGATACGAAAGTGGGCATCAAATCACAATCACATTTTGAACAACATTGAAGAAAAGCTCGTTGATTTAGATCACGCAGTTGAGAATAGTTCGGTTGTGAAAACGTTGGGAACCATTTGGGACTCGCAACACGACACGTTACTTTACATCATTCATAAGTAAAGCCTGGACTTTAGGCACTATAAATTCGTTAAAAAGGCAGTGAAAAGGCAATAAAAATACTCAAAATAGCCACTTAAAATAGGCATTTATTATATACTGATAGATAAAAACAGATAAGATAAAACAAAAAAACATTCGATGTGAATACTTATTCTTTATTAAACATAACTACCAATAGTTTTCTCAAATTTTCAAATTTTATACTTTGTCGTCTATCTGATAAAATATGTTTATACAACGAAAAAGATCTCTCCACATCAACAGATGTCAAAGGTGCATACATAAATGAGGATATTTCGGTAGGGTTCAAGAAATTACTGACCCCATCTCCTAATGAAATCGAATTTATTTCGCGCATCTTGACCAAACCACTATTGTTCTGCAACACTTTTTCACATTTTTCTTTCATGAACTCTCCTTTTAATCCAGGCGCAGAATTGATTCTTTCAATTGTTTCATCCATAATGTTCAATTGCTCTTGTAATTTTAAATTCCTCTCTTCTAGTTTTTGTATTGATGGTGGAATTGAATGAAAATGTGCAAGTATGTATGCTAAATCAGACTGGATATTCTTTTTGGACAAAACATCTTTACATATTCTTATTGAAGCTGCATCATTTTCGAGGTGATCCACTATTTCTACAATTTTCTCGAAATGGGTAGCGTAATAAATGGCAGCCGATATCCATGTACCCCATCTCGTTATTGTAGGTTGAGGTGGTAATGGCAGATCTGGTGCAAGTTCTTTGAAAATTTTCACCCTCGATGGATCTTTTAAAAAACTTTCTTGACGTTTGATATTAACAGATCGACATCGTGAAATAAACTTCGCGCTTCTTCAGCAACTCTATGCGATGCATGAGCTATACACGTCACATGAACCATTTTTGGAAATAGAACTTGCAGAACTTTTCCAGCTGCTTTCATGTATGGAGCGGCATCAGAAACAAATAGCAACACTTTGTCATGTTTCACTCCATCTGGCCACAATAATGAGAGCGCACTGGTAAATAATTGGGCTATTGTCGAATTATTGGCTGATTCGAGTACTTCACTTGTTAATAAATACGTGTTAGAGTCCTGGTGAGTTGATTGTAGAGTTCCAATAATTACGTTGGCTACGTAGCGGCCAAGAGCATCGGTTGTTTCGTCAATGGACACCCACAAATTTTTACCTTCCGTTTCTTTTCTAATTTTGTTCATCTTTTCCTGGAACACTACATCAATATAATTTTTCCGGAGGGTGGACTCACTTGGCACGTGTTCTTTGGTGTACTTTTCAAGGAATGCTTTTAGAGAAGGATTTTCCAATTTCCAAAGAGGAATGTTCGCATCCATCAGTGCTTTACATAAATCCAAAGAGAATTGGGATTGTCGATTGGATATAACGCCGAAATTCGGAAGCAGACACGTTTTTACTATCGCAATTTTTCGAAGCAGCATTTTTATGTTTCACTGTTGAAAGGTGCTGGGATACAAAATACTTCTTCTCAAAATTCACTTTACAGTCACATATTTTGCAGAATAACACAGAACCGTCACTACTGAAAACGTCTTTACCGAATTCAAGTATTAATTTATTCAATTTTGTTTGCTCAGATGCTCTGACTTTAGGCATATTGGCTGGCGATAAGTTGAACCGAATGGGCGAATGGTGAAAAACAACTGAACGGAAATGGGTATTACGATATATTTATACCTATAGGTATCTGGTTTTAGGTTTTCCCATCAGTAACAGTTGTTGTATCAATTCCTAGAAAAAGGAACTATCTCTTGTCTATGTACCAATCCTGCCTACCTGAGATCTTAGGGTTTCCCACTTTATACTATCATAAATTGTTCGAAATAGGCGAAATAAGTCATAAAATCCCATTTTAGGCAAAATAGACAGAAAATACGAAAATATGCATTTTATGGCATTTTGCCTAACATCCGAAACTTTATTCATAACGATAAAATCACGAGTCCAATAACCAAACGTCTCATCTTGTCTTCGGTCGCAAAGATATTCGACCCTATGGGTCTATTAGGCCCATTTGTACTTTATGCTAAAGTCATCATGCAAGATGCGTGGAAGGTAGATTTGAAATGGGATGAATCAGTGCCTCAGACATTACATTCTAAATGGGTCGCTTTCATGCAACAACTAAAATTGCTACAAACTATAGCCATCAATCGTCGACTTATCATCGATGACACTGTCAACGTCGAAATCCATGGATTTTGCGACGCCAGTAAAACAGCATACGGTGCTTGTATTTATATTAAATCAACCGACACGAGAGGTCGTGTATGTATTCGGTTAGCCTGTGCAAAAACCCGAGTGGCGCCTTTGAAAGAAACGACAATTCCTCGATTAGAATTATCCGGTGCACTTACTCTCGCCCGCTGCATTTTATTATAATATAAATCGCATTGTATTCTGGTCCGACTCCACCATCGTTCTGCAGTGGCTGAAGAAATCACCTCAAATTCTGACTACCTTTGAAGCAAATCGCGTCTCCGAAATACAAGCGCTCGGAACGTCCATCGAATGGCGACACGTTCGCACTGGAGACAATCCAGCCGACGCATTATCCCATGGACAATTACCAGCTGAATTCATACAAAATAAACTTTGGTTTCACGGGCCGAAATGGCTACATTCATCTCATCATTTGTGGCCCAAGGGATGCGACTCAAAAATTGAAAACTTGCCCGGGATACGCCAAAATACGTGTCTTTTGGTTAACTCTGGGGGGCGCGATCTTTTTGAGCGATTTTCGTCTTATCATTCACTGGTGAGAGTCATAGCCTACTGCTTACGACTGTCTCCGAAGAATTCGTACAGGAATCAACAAAAATTGGTACTAGAAGTTCGAGAATTACAGGAAACTGAACGCAGAATCATTTCTATTATACAACAACACCAATTTCATGAAGACTTACATCGAATAAAGGCAGATCGCCAAATTAAAAATACTCGTCTTGCCCAACTCAACCCCTTCATCGACAAACATGGATTACTTAGAGTCGGTGGTCGCTTATATAACACCAAACTCAAACAAAGTCAAAAATTCCCGGTCCTGTTGCCATCTCATCACCATGTCACCGATTTGATTATCCGTGAAGCACATGTGAATCTGTTCCACGCCGGAATTATGTTCAATAAGACAACGCTTTTGGTTATTAGATGGTAAGAATCAAGTCAGACGAATTGTGCGTCGATGTGTCGTTTGCATTCGACATCGACCACAGCCATTATTCAGCCAGATGGGCAATTTACCTACAGAACGTGTTACATCAAGCTTTCCCTTTCACAATACTGGTGTCGATTTCTTCGGACCTTTCTTCATAAAGGAGAAAAAACAAAAGAACCGAACTCTTCTAAAGACATACGGTTGCGTGTTCATTTGCATGTCTACAAAGGCTGTACATGTAGAAATTGTTAGCGATTTAACAGCAGACGGTTTTTTGGGGGCGCTTCGACGATTTATCGGTCGCCGAGGTCGACCCACCAAGATTTTTTCTGACAACGGAACGAACTTCGTAGGGGCTAATAGACAACTCCGCGAACTCTATACGTTGCTGCAATCTCAGAATTTTAATACCCGAGTGGGAAACTATTTATCAAAAGAAGCTATTACCTGGCATTTCAATCCACCAGCATCTCCTCATTTCGGAGGAATATGGGAGGCAGCAGTAAAAAGCTTCAAACACCACTTCAAACGTGTCGTAGGAGACCAAAACTTGACGTTTGAAGAAATAAACACATTTGCAATCGAAATAGAGGCGATTTTAAATTCCCGACCGCTTTGCACACTATCTAGTGACCCCAATGATCTATCCGCACTTACGCCATCTCATTTCCTAATTGGACGCCCTCTGACCATGTTACCGGAGGCCGATCTATCAAACATACCAAACAATCGGCTGTCAGTATGGCGATTCATCACAAAGGCGCGGCAACACTTTTGGAAACGCTGGCATATTGAGTACCTTAATGAGGTACAAAAAAGGGTAAAATGGCATACCGGTAATTGCAATCTCCAACAAGGGAATTTGGTTGTTCTCATTGATAAAAACACACCATGTATGCAATGGAAATTGGGAATCGTAGAAGAAATCCATCCTGGCAGCGATGGGGTGACTCGAGTAGTAACCGTACGAACAGCCCAAGGAAAAATGAAGAGGAACGTCACTCAGCTATGCCTATTGCCACTCGAACAACAAACCCGATAGGTCGCCCTGGGTTTCTTTGTTTTCATTTTTATTTTTATTTTTTTTCTTTCGTACATATAAGTATATTTTTTATTTTTCTATTTTTGAGTTTTGTTTTATTTGTGCATCATTTTAATGTATGAGGATTACCATTTTTCAGGTTCTTTATTTTTATTGTAATGACTAGTATTATTTTAATTTTTTTTATATATATAAATCATCATACAAGTTGTGGTTATCACTATCTATCTCAGACCATATATCAAACCATTGCTCATTCGCAACCGGGGAGGAGGATGTTCGCGCATTCCTAACCACCTGGGTAATACACATTCAAATATTAAAAAAAAAAGGGGGGAAACCAAAAGGAGCGAGACGCGCTGAACGCACTTCTTAGCTTGCATATCAAAAGACAGAGACATTCTTTTTTACAATCAGGCATTCTGAATCGGATCGTGGTGTCATACGAGTGAAAGTGAGTGTACGATCGCAACGTCGCCGTTGTCGAACTGTAAAGGTACGGCATCTCAGGATGCGTGACTTACTATCGTCGCCGTCTGCGGCGACGGCTCAAACGCAAACGCGGATGATGCATCGCAACCCCGGCATCTCAGGGAGCGGTGGAACCGTATCAGTCGTTTCTACATAACCAGAGGAACATGAGTTTAGCGGTGGTTTGTGCGTTATTAGTCGAAGAGGAACAGGCTTCTCAGGAGGAATTGGAGTTAGCTTTTACCCGTCAAAAGGAATTACCCATGTTTAAGGAAAGGAAAACTCGAGGAGTATACAAAACTTTGATTCTTAAACATTTGTTCGACAATGACACAAAGTTTCGCGAATACTTCAGAGTGCCGCCATTAATCTTCGAAAAAATTTTGAACTTGATATCAGTGGATTTGTATGGTCGATTTAATAATAAGCACAAGAATCCTATATCTCCACGAGAAAAACTGTGCTTAACTTTAAGGTAAGAATTTTCTTATGAGAAATGAAATATTTGTTGATGTTCGGAGAAATAATTTTAAACACAGGAGTTAAAACAAATTTATTATTATTCTTGAACGGCTATATTTAGAGCTTCTTCTTCGGCAGCGAACATTATTTCGGCCATTTTTTGTTTGACTGAAATCTGCAAATGTCTCGGCAGTTTTTTGGTACTGGTTGCCAAAGATGCGAAGAACGAATCAAATTCGTCTTTGTCCGAGGAGCATGAGTCCTAATACTTTTATGAGACTCAATCTCTCCTCGGACATCTTTCGTGTTCTTCCAAAAGACTTTTTCTTCCTCTCTTCATTTTTTTGCCGGGGCGGAGTCGACACAGTTGATAAATGTAAATTATTGTTTTCGCCAACCACATTTTCCGATATGCCTTCTGCTCCGCTGTCTGTTAGATCTTGAACTTCCGTGAAGTTCGCAGAAGAATTTGATTCCTCGGGAATATCTTCTGTGCTGTTTAAAGTTCTGAAACAAATTATACATAGGTATTTTAGTATTTTGAAACTTAAAGTCAATCATGAATGAATACAAAATTGTATGTATGTATCATTGAATATCTTACCTCCGATTGACGATGGAGCTTTCTAAAAACCCCATGTGGTCGAATCTGCTGCGTATTTTTCGGGCGCTGGCACCTGATCCGGTTGGAAGTTTTCGTTCTTTCCGTTTTTCATGTACCAGTCGCGCATATTTCTCCATTTCGTTCTGCAAGCATTTTCTAAAAGCAGTAAATAAAAATTAAGAAATAAATTTTCACTCACAATTGTAGTATCCGAATCCGGTGGCTGTTGCTACGCTGCGAAATTCGACCAGGTTCGGCGACTGGAGCCATATGGCTGGATTTTGTAGAGATAAGTTAGTCTTAGTCGTACCGCTGTAAAGAACGCACGTGAATAAAGAGGACAGCATTCGGGGTTTTTCCACATCCAGTGTTTCGTAAAGAAAATCCCACAATTTTTGGGGGCTCGTCCGGGATTGACCGATAGACGTTTAGTCCAATTACCCATAATCGGGATATTAGTTATCAGTCGGGATTTTCAATCGTTTCTTTTTGTGTGTGCAATATGGAGCCATTAGACGAAAACGTAATTCATCCTGCCGCAGCCGTAGAAGATACCGAAGACGATTCGAATTTGGTAGACGACCAAATTTCGAAAATGAAGGTTTCCCAGTTGAAGGAAGAACTACGAAGACGAAAATTGCGCCAGACGGGCCGCAAAAACGATTTGGTGGAGCGATTACGATTAGCAATTCGTTTGGAGGAAGAGAGAGGAAGCGGAGATAAGCGACGACGATAATAACGACGACAACGACGACGAGGAGAAAGAAGAGAGAAGAAATCGCCATTACGCTGATCATAAGAACGAATGCTGTCAAGGTCAAGAAAAACAACGGACTCTATTGTCTTTTCACGACGTCGAAAATGCAATATCGAAATTCTCCGGAGACGATAACATTGATATAAACCAGTGGCTACAAAAATTTGAAGAACAAGCTAATTTGTGTCATTGGAACGACGCACAGAGAATTACTTATTGTAAGCGGTTACTGTCAGGTTCGGCGAAACTATTTGTAGATTACGAGCGATGCGGAACCACATGGAAAAAATTAAAATCTGCTCTGGAAGATGAATTCGGCGAAATCGTTGATAGCAAACAGATACATCGAGAATTAAGTACGCGTAGAAAAATGCACGATGAAACACTTCAAGAGTACGCTTATAAAATGATGGAAATTGCGTCACGCGCGAACGTAGAAATCAGATCGACAATACAATACATCATAGAGGGAATTCCAGATAGCGCGGTAAACAAATCCTCCTTTACAATGCGAAGAATCTTAAAGAATTGAAGGAATGTTTCCGTCTTTATGAGAATATGAAGCAAGAAGCGAAAAGATCTGCTGCACGAGATCAACAACGACCTTCAGGTTCAGGATATCAACGCAACGTACCTGGAACATCGAAGACAATTCCCGAAAAACATCGAAAAATTGTTGTTACAATTGCGGCGCGAGTGATCACATCAGTGCGAAGTGCCCTGACAAGCAAAAAGGTGTCAAATGTTTTAAGTGTGGTCAGTTCGGTCACATAGCGACGAAGTGTTCGAAGGAAATTCTACACATAAGTAAGAACAAATATTTTAAGCAAATACTTGTACGTAATATTAAGATAGACGCCCTTATAGACACTGGTAGTGATTTAACGTTGATAAGAGAGAACGAATATGTTAAAATAGGTTCACCGACGATGTATTTTTCTCGTGTTAAGTTCGATGGTGTTGGGTCATCAGGGAATAAAACGATCGGACAGTTTAATACTTCAGTTGAAATAGACGATGCTCAATACGAAATTAGATGTCATGTAGTGCCGAATAATATTCTTAAAGTAGGAATGATCATAGGAACCGATTTCCTAAACGATGTTCATTTGAGTATCACAGCCGGAGAAATTAAAATTTCGAAATTATTAAACGATAGTTGCTCAATTGAAAGCGTGCCAGACATATTTCAAATTGATACAATAGAAGAAAAATCGGAAATTAATTTATCGCATATAACGAACGAAGAACATAACAAAAAATTGAAAACTTGATTCAATTATATAATCCGAAGAAAGTGCGCGAAGTCGGAATAAAAATGAAAATAATATTGAAAGATGAAATACCTGTATTTTCAAGACCGCGTAGATTATCTCCCCCAGAACGCGAAGAAGTCGAACAAATAATTAATTCTTGGTTAGACGAAGGAATAATTCGAACGTCCGATTCCGAATATGCGAGCCCTATAGTACTTGTCAAGAAGAAAAACGGTTCGACGCGTGTTTGTGTGGATTTCAGGGCTCTTAACAAGAAAATTGTAAAAGATAGGTATCCATTACCGCTAATAGAGGATCAATTAGATTTGTTACAAGACGCTACAATTTTTTCAACAATAGATCTTAAAAATGGATTTTTTCACGTACCAATTGATAATGAAAGCATTAAGTATACATCTTTTGTAACTCCGAATGGACAGTATGAGTTCCTGAAAGTACCTTTTGGTTTATGTAACTCACCGTCTGTATTTCAGAGATATATCAATGCTGTATTTAAAGAACTTATATCCACCAGAACGATTTTAACCTACATGGATGATTTGATCGTATTAGGAAAAATTATGACGACGCTTTGGAAAAATTGGAAAGAGTTTTGGTTGTAGCCAGTCAGTTTGGTTTGGTGATAAATTGGGAGAAATGTCAATTTTAAAGTCGCGTATTGAATATTTAGGGCATATAATAGAAAACGGAACATTGAGACCTTCGTCACATAAAACTAAAGCTGTAGCAAATTTTCCGGAACCAAAATCGATTAAAGACGTTCAAAGTTTTTTAGGCCTCACGGGTTACTTCAGAAAGTTTATTCACAATTATTCAATTATTTCACGGCCGCTTACGAATCTTTTAAAAGCAAATGTAAAATTTGTGTTTGCTCTAGAAGAACGTGAATCTTTTGAATGCTTGAAATCATCGCTTTGTTCTGTCCCCGTTCTGAAATTGTATTCGCCAAATAGAGCAACAGAGTTGCATTGTGATGCCTCTCACTTCGGTTTTGGAGCAATTTTATTGCAAAAAGATTATGACGATAACAAATTTCATCCCGTGTATTTTGCTAGTTCAAAGACGACCGCGGCAGAAGAGAAATATACCAGTTATGAATTAGAAGTACTTGCGGTTGTTAAAGCATTACGAAAGTTTAGAGTTTACTTGCTTGGAATTGAATTTGTAATTGTTACAGACTGTCAAGCATTTGCTATGACGATGAATAAAAGGATTTGTGTGTAAGAGTTGCCAGATGGGCTCTTTTGTTGGAAGAATTTCAGTATTCAATCGTTCATAGGTCCGGCTCAAAAATGGTCCACGTAGATGCACTTAGTCGAAATCCTCTCCTTGCGTTATGTCGTCAAATGAGTGTCCGGATACCATTATTACAAAACTAAAAGCAGCTCAGCTTTGAAGGATGAAAACCTGAAAAAATTATTCGATTTGGTGAAAAAAAATAAATGCCGCGATTATTCGATTAAGAACGATCTTTTGTATAAAGAATTCAATGACGATATTTTAATTGTAGTACCAGAAAAAATGCAGACACAGGTTATTAAGAATTGTCATGAAAGAGGTCACTTCGGCATCAATAAAACAGAAGCATTAATTTTGAAAGATTACTGGTTTAAAGGCATGAGGCAAAAAGTTGAAGTTGTAGTTCGAAATTGTATTGATTGTATTTTAGCGGAAAGGAAATACGGCAAACAAGAAGGTTTTTGAATACGTTAGATAAAGGTAACATTCCGTTAGATACTTTTCATATCGATCACCTAGGCCCAATACCGTCAACTAAAAAATCATATAAACATATTTTTGTAGTAGTAGATTCATTTTCTAAGTTTGTATGGTTATATCCTACACGTTCGACCGATTCTGAAGCGGTTATAGATAGGTTACGAAAGCAAGCCGACATTTTCGGTAACCCAAGACGTATTATTTCTGATAGGGGAACGGCCTTCACTTCTATGGCGTTTGAAGAGTACTGTCAATCAGAGAAAATTGAGCATATCCAAATCACGACGGGAATACCACGCGGAAATGGTCAAGTGGAGCGCGTTAATCGAACACTCATTCCGCTGTTGACGAAATTGTCTGCACCAAAGCCCGAAGAATGGTATAAACATCTAGGTACAGCTCAGAAATTCTTGAATGCTACACAACAACGTGGAATAGGAATGTCACCATTCACCCTTCTCTTTGGAACTCATCTTCGTCTCAAGGAGAATCCCGAAATACGAGAAATGATTGAGAATGAATGGATCGAAATGTTCAACGAACAACGCGATCAGCTAAGATCTGAAGCTAAGAGTAACATTCAAAAAATACAGGAAGAAAATCGACGACATTTCAATAAAAAACGCAAACAAGCAACAAAATATGCGGAAGGCAACTTAGTCGCCATCAGACGTACTCAGATGGCACCAGGTCTGAAGTTGTGCCCAAAGTTTCTTGGGCCATATAAAATAATTCGAATTTTACGAAATGACCGTTACGTCGTTGAAAAGGTTGGAATCCACGAAGGACCAGGTCGAACCACCACAGCAGCTGACCACATGAAATTTTGGTCGAGTAATGGCGCAGGCGACACCTCGTTTACCGAAGATTCCGAGTAATATCTGAGGCCAGATATTATCACAAGGATGGCCGAGTGTAGTATCCGAATCCGGTGGCTGTTGCTACGCTGCGAAATTCGACCAGGTTCGGCGACTGGAGCCATATGGCTGGATTTTGTAGAGATAAGTTAGTCTTAGTCGTACCGCTGTAAAGAACGCACGTGAATAAAGAGGACAGCATTCGGGGTTTTTCCACATCCAGTGTTTCGTAAAGAAAATCCCACACAATATATAGTTTTCTATCACATTATATGTTTTACATTTTAATTACAGATTTTTGGCCACAGGAGAATCTCTTAGATCTCTTGCCTTCCAATTTAGAATTTGCCATCAGCATATTTCAAAAATTATAAAAGAAGTACTTCTGTCGATTCATCAAAATATGATGGCAATTTATATACCAGAACCGACAGAAGAATCATGGTTAGAGATTGCCAAGAAATTCGAGGAAAAGTGGAATTTTCCCAACGCAATCGGAGCTGTCGACGGAAAACATGTCCGCATATGGTGTCCAAGCAAATCGGGAACATTGTTCTTTAACTACAAAAATTACTTCTTCCCTAGTGCTGTTGACAATAGTTGATGCGAACTATAAATTTGTCGCAGTCGATGTAGGAGCTTATGGAAAAGAAAGCGATTCCCAAATTTATGAAAGCTCTGCATTTGGAAAAAAAATCAAATTGAGAAAATTCAATATTCCTCCTCCTTCTATAATAGGCAATGGAAGGGTACTTCCCCATGTCTTAGTAGGAGATGGAGCTTTTCCATTGTCGGACACTATGATGAAGCCTTATTCGCAAATACTTGCAACAAATGACAATAACAAGCGTATTTTCAACTATCGTCTGTGTCGTGCAAGAAGAACATGTGAAAATGCATTTGGACTTCTGAGTCAAGTTTTTCGAATTTTTTATCAGCCCATATCCCTCGATGTAAATACAGCCGATTACCTAATCATGAGTTGCTGTATTATCCACATGTTGAGGGAAGAGTACAGCCAAGAGACACCGGCCAATGGAAGCGAAACAAGCAGACCACAGAAAAATTTTATTCCTCTGAGGTCTACATTTTCGCGTCATTCGCCAAATCGAGCTGAAGAAATCCGTAAACAATTCACCGAATATTTTAGTGGTGAAGGAAAAGTGACATGGCAAACTGATTCCTTAAATTAACATTTCAAATTGGTTACGTCACTTGAATGTTTTATTTGTATGAGTTTTTATTTTTGATTTTATAATTAAAAAAGTTTTTTGATAAAAGAATATAATTGAATATCGCACTTACCTGTCTTTCCCAATGATTTGGAAATTTCTTGCCAGGCGACAGCTTTCGCAGAAGAATCTTTATATTTTGGATTTTCCAAACAGTATAAAAACGGATACGCTTGGACATTTTCCAGGAGCATATCTTCGTCTTGAACCGAAAAAAAGTCGCACATTTCAGCTCGTAACAATAACCAATGAATAAAATCGTCGACGTTGACGGCGCTAATCTGAAATCTGTAGATAAGGCCGCACCTATATTGGACCCGTAATTCGAACGATCCGTTAACGCTCGTAGAAGGTCGTCGTCGGAAGAAAAACAAACGCTTACTTCCTTTCGGAGGTGCCTATATTGGACGCGGAATCTCCAAATCGTTAACGCCCGTACACGGGCGACCGATCGACCGGACAAACGTGTTTGTCGCACCTATATTGGACCCGTAATTCGAACGATCCGTTAACGCTCGTAGAAGGTCGTCGTCGGAAGAAAAACAAACGCTTACTTCCTTTCGGAGGTGCCTATATTGGACGCGGAATCTCCAAATCGTTAACGCCCGTACACGGGCGACAGATCGACCGAACAAACGTGTTTGTTTCGAAGCGGGAATCGGGCCCGACGCAACGCTAGAAGTGCACAATGTAA
>JAIFOV010000782.1:0-19846 GCA_020654155.1 Novius pumilus
CAATATATTCGTTGATATCGGCGTCATCGTCGTCGGTGTTTATACCCAAAATGTTACATACCCATATTCGATCATATTTGCTCATTTTGTTACCTGCTTAATTTTTTAAGTGTCCGTCTTCATCAAGTCCAAACCTCTGAACTCGCGGAGGCGTTGTCGATTACATCGATCGCCATCTTCGCCATGGGTAAGGCGATGCAGCGCTACAATCGCCTTTGTTTTTGCGTTTTTGATGTTACCCAAAATACGCGGGTTGGAAGCCAAATTCTCCATTGCGATTCAAGTAATTAATTTGAAAAGACTTTACTCCTTTCGGCCTTTTCCACGTCGTTATATGTACTTCGATACTCGCACGTCGTAGATCCTCGTTTCTTTTTGCTTCCCGTAGTCTTCTCGTCGTTTCGTCGTGGACGTCGTCGTCGTCGTTGAAACACGTGGTCTTGTTCAGATCCCGGCTGAGCCCCCAATTTTGTAGGAAATTTCCAGATTGCTCGTTTTCCAAAAGGATAGGACACAATCAATAATCGTCGTTGATTTCAAGCACTTTATTCTTGTAGAACGAAATGATACACTAACGGCAACCACACGTCGTTACGGTTGCTTCCTCCCAAGTTTCAACAACGACTGACTGCCGGACGCTTGATTACAGCGCCGGACATCCCTTACAATCATATCTAAAAATAATATCCTATATTTTTTTTATTATTTATATTATTTTGGGTTTCCATCCGCGTATAACGAACTCAAATATAATTTGAAAACTTTATTTTGCGACGTTTCGACGATATCTCAATCGTCCTTCTCAAGCGATAAACATTGAGAAATAAAACTGACAATCGAAAAAAGTCACGGTCTACTTGATCTTAAAAAATAACGGTGAGGTTCGTCTGGGATCGTAGCAGTCCTTGTTGGATCAGGTCTGTCGATCCTTCGGTTGTGCTCATTTTCGTCTGAGGTTGACCCGGCCGCCTTCTTCGATTATTTCGAGTACTCCTTCGGTTGCAATTTAAACGATTTTCCAAATTTGTGATAAATTTGCGTATCATCTCGATTTTTTGACGTTTTTTTAAATTCGTGATGTTAGCTATTCCTTTCGTCATTTCGAAATCAATATTGTGACCAGTTTCTGCCATGTGACGGTATAAAGCAGATGATGGTTGCTTCCTCCCACAGCTAATTGATGTTCTGTCACTCGTGTTGATATTCGACGATTCGTTTGGCCTATTAAGCTTTTTCGCATGTCAGCAAGGAATGTTTCACTCCTTGATCCTCTAAAAAATACGATCTTTGGTAATCTGAAAAAGCTTTAATTTATTTCTATACACTGGTCTTATGTCTTTTTTTCAGAATCCTCCCTATTACGTCGGTGCACCCTTTGATATAAGGCAATATAACGGTACCATTTGAAAAGTGTTTTCTAATGTTCTTGATCTTGGCCTTTCACTTTTATCAAAACATAACGTATTTCTTCTCTTTCGAAACCTTTTCTTCAAAAATATGTTTCAAATTATCAGTTCTTCATCGATATTGTTTGGATCTGCCAGTCTCTTGGATCCGTTAACAATTTTTTTAAAACTCCATATTTCTGTGATGGATGATGGTGGGATTTTCCATGTATATATCTATTGGTGTGAGTAGGTTTTCGATATACTGTATGTCTAGTCGTTTGTTTCTTTTTTTGAGGAAATATCTAAAAATGGTAACTTTTTCTTTTTCTGTTTCCAAAGTGAATTTAATTGGTTCTGCAATGTCATTTAAGTAATTTAGAAAATCGTTCAATTCGTCCTCAGTGTGTTCCCATGCAAAAATATGTCATCGATATGCAGCCAGATTTTCGGTTTTGCTGCATTTTGCAACGCTTTTGTTTCGAAGATGTCTAAATAAAGGTTAGCGATTGCAGGCGATAATGGAACCCATAGGAACACCAGTTACTTGTTTGTATTTTTGGTTATTTAAATAAAAATGTATTCTTCAAACAAAATTCGCCAGATCGATAAAATGATGGGAAAATCATAATTCATGCTAATGGAATCTAATGCATTATCTATAGGAATATTAGTGAATAAAGAAACTATATCCAAACTGCCTAAAATATCGGTTTCTTCTATTTCAATTTCCATAATAATTCCAAAAATGACAAAATTTTTATGTAGGATGGACTTCTCTCTACTTCTGGTTGTAAATTCTCTGCTACATACCGTGCTAGTTTCTAAACGGAGAATCTATCAGCTCACTATCGGTCTGAGTGGAACACCTACTTTATGTACCTTTGGTAAACCGTACATCTTTGGAAACTTAGATTTCTCTCTCGGAATGAGAAGATTTTTGATATTTTTCCGGTAAGGTGATTCCTTAATTTTCGTTTCGTCTTTACCTCTAAATATGTTAAAGGATTCGTATTGATCAGTTTATAAAGTCATCTCAAAAGGTTCGTCATTTCGTTTCGTAATCTACACGGTCCATTACCACTGTGGCATTCCCTTTGTCAGCGGTAGGATATTACCTCATCATGTGCCTTTAGTGTTTCCAATGCTCTAATCTCTTCTCTCTGCAGATTGGATCTTATGTTTTTATAAAGTGAAATGCCAAGATCAAGAACATGAAAACACTTTCCAAATGGTACCGTTATATTGCCTTATATCAAAGGGTGCACCGACGTAATGGGAGGATTCTGAATAAAAAGACATAAGACCAGTGTATAGACCATTTCGAACAATTCAAAGCTTTTCAGATTACCTAAAGATCGTATTCTTTTAGAGGATCAAGGGTGTATAATATTCCTTGCTCGACATGCGAAAAAGCACGGCCAAACGAATCGTCGAATATCCCGAGTGACAGAACATCAATTGCTGTGAGGAAAGCAACCATCATCCTTTATACCGTCACATGGAGCTGGTCACAATATTGATTTCGAAATGACGAAGGAATAGTAACATCACGAATTTAAAAAACGTCTGATTCGAGAATCTATAGAAATTTATAGTCGTCCGAACTTCAACAATCAGATGATACGCTAAATTTATCACTTTGGAAAATCGCTTTAAATTGCAACCGAAAATATCTCGAAATAATCGAAGAAGGCGAAGCCGGTCAACCTCAGACGAAAAAGCACAAGAAGGTCGACAGCCCATCAACAAGGACTGCTACGATCCCAGACGAACCTCACCGTTATTTTTAAGATCAAGTGACTTTTTTGATTGTCAGTTTTATTTCTCAATGTTTATCGCTTGAGAAGGACGATTGAGATATCGTCGAAACGTCGCAAAATAAAGTTTTCAAATTATATTTGAGTTCGTTATACGCGGATGGAAACCCAAAATACGTCGAAAATATATGAAACACTCCGCGAAAACCTTCGTTCCAACATAATATCCTATATTTTGGGCCATTAAATCGTCCGGCCAAGAATCGAATTTTCGTTTCTCGTTTCGAGTTGCTTATCTGATATCGTTGATTGACATAACGATCGTATTTACGGGCCGAACGGCCTGTATTTGCCGGACGGCATTTGATTTGAAGGCGGCCTGGCTAGAAAGGACGCTCATTTCGAAATGTTCCAATGTTTCAACCTCCATATGTGTCGTTGGGTGGAAAAACGACTTAACCCCAAAAATCTAGTTTTGAGTAAAATCGATTTAAAGTTTTCAAATAGTTTTTTAACAACGTTCAAGTTAATTTGATGAAAAAAAACTTTGTAATCGTAAAGAGTAACTAATTAAGAAGGCAATCACATTGAATTCAGGTGTTATTAATAAAAATAACCTACTTAAATATTTGAAAAGAGAAAAAATTACTTAAGTCGTTTTTCCATCCGACGGGTTCTGTAGGTTCAGTTTCATCGATTTTAAGTAAAAAAACATTAAAAAATTTTTTAATGATACCAATAATAATTTTAATGTTAAACAAGATGATTTATTCACATTTTTCAATATTTATTAGTTAATTTATTAAAAATATCACTCCTCTTCTAATTCTTCATCATCAGACATAAGGTCACTTGGTTCAGGATCATTTTCGCCCATCATTGTAACAGCTTTTAACCATTCTCGGTTTTCTTCGTTTAAAAATGGAATGAAAAACTCCATATCTTTCTTTTTATCTTTATTAATCCCAGGTTTTTCAACAGGCGATAATTGTAAAGTAACTCTTGGTTTTTGAAGATTTTTAAAGGTGAGGTGATCATCTGTATAACCACGATATGCGCGGACTTCGCTGAGACTGTTATAACGAATCTGGGCACATTTTTGAATAGAAAAAACTCTTTTTCTCAGCTTAGGGGTCTTTGCATACATAACACCAAGCCTTTTGTCCAATCCATTAATATAATAGATTGGGGCATAATTCTGTCTCGAAAGGTTCAGGATTGTGCCTTGCTGTCTTCATGATGTTAATATATTCCATAGGAGTCTCAATTTTTCTTTTCGTTTTAAAATTGTCCCATAAATGCCAAAATTTCGGTCCCGGACTGGGGGTAGACATGAAGAATTTCAACATTAAGTTTTGCGTCAACCAAGTGCAAAATTTGACTACGGTCAAATTTTTATTCTGACCTCCGGCAGAATCAGAAGAAATAACTATTGTTTTGTAGTTACAGTTTGTCTATTTTTTTAAATGAAATCTTCTAGGAAACTGCACACCGAATTTGCATTTTTTTTTCCATCGCACTCTAAAAAGTTAAACATTTCACTGTCTTTGTCATTATGATAATGAATGTTGAATACGTACAAATTTAGTATTCTTTTGTAGTAGTGTGAGTTAATATTAAGCTTTGGAAGTCACAGGTTTTGGGCATAATCAAATTCTAGCATCAAAATGTTTTCGTAGATTTTTTTCATCTGGGCTCCTGTTTTCTCGATTTTCTAGCACATACTTTTTCAACTCTTTGTATCCCCTACTTTTTTAAGTGCTCTTTGTATGCAACTTACAGGGTCATCAGGATTAATTCGGAGCTTCACTAAACACTTAGTGCAAAAGTCACATATGTCAGTTTTTGGTGATCGAAAGCAATATTCACTATGTTCACGATAGTATCTGTGGTATGTATTGTACTTGAAAGGAACTTTTTTTCCGGTTTTCTTTTCATAATCTTCTGCAAAAAGATCGTAAAGAATGAGTGTATTTAAATCCGGGTTGTATAAAAATTTTCTTTCAGTTCTTTTGTGAGAATAATGTGATTTTTTATGAGGTATACTGGCCCAATGATCTTCAACCATGTCCCAAGTATCTTTTGGAATAGCGTGAGGTCTATTCGAATGACTTCCACGTCTTTCTATAGCTCCCAAAAGACCTTGACTGCAAAATCCAAGAACCGTTTTCATTCTACCTTCGGATATTTGAAATAATTTTTGCAAAAAAGTTTTGCATATTCTCTCTTTTTTTCCATCCACAGATAAATTATAAATCCACGAAATATTTCTATTTTTTCTTTTAGGTCATTCTTTCGCCATTTTTATATTGACTTTTTCAACACATCTCATCAAAAAGGTCCACTTTATCCACTTTATCTAATGTGTAGAAATTTTTTGATCTTCTAAATTGAATTTCTTATGACAATCGTAACGGCAACAATGGTAACGGAAACAAATTTTTGGAGGAACTTCGGTTTTGTTTTTTTGAGTGACATAACCTTTACCGTGCGCACGCCTCCTTTTGTTTCTGTTTTTTTGCCACTTTTCACGTCTTGTACGTTTTTTCATACATTTTGCAACACTAACATTAGAGCTAGAAGTCTCAGTTGTCGATGCAAACGGAAAACGAGTAACAAACAAATGTTTGCGCGCTGTACAAAGACCGGTTCTTGCACGTGGGACGAATCAGCTGAGCGAGTGGCGGGCAGTGGGAGCACCGAGCGTGACAGATTTCCACGCGCTTTCTTCCTTTATTATCTTATTTTAGTGGTTCAAAATACTTTTTATTCAAGTTTTAAGTTCTGTACTAATAAATTAAGGTTTATTGATCACAAATAAGCGATTTACGGAAAAACGACTTAAGTCGACTTAAGCCGTTTTTCCACCCAACGACACATGTACGCTCTGAAATGAACGATGCAACTGATCGTGTATGACCAGCGTAACGTTGACTCCGTACACGTGCTAAGTATCCTACATAGGAATTGCCTTTGCCAACACAATCCGTCCTCATATCCGCAACAGATTTCTAGGAATCTGTCATAAATAGTTATTAAAAACAAGTCGCTATAATCGAAATTGACGTTACATCCGAAGTCGCTGTTACCGAATGAATTTCTTACGAAACTAAGCTTTAAATTCAAGGAACGTAAGTTTGACGTCGCTATAACCAAAAGTCGTTACAACCGAGGTCGTTATAAATGAAATCTACTGTATTTGTTTTTACGGAAAGAGTCCTTCGGTCAAGATATGGTGTAAGCTATTTGTTATTGCTAGAGATTTGCCCTTGTTATCTACAAGCATGCCAAAGTGTTTGATATCCACAAGCATGCCAAAGTGTTGTAGGAACACTGAACCAATGATAGACTGTGATACATCCGCGATGGTAAAAATTCAGCTCATGTTTCTTCTCATGCCTAGGTCCAGGTTCATTTTTCGCCATATGTATTTCGATGTTAACATCGATTTCATGAACAATATATCGATGTTTGACAAACATCGATCTATCGTTCGCATCCCTTCTTATATTCCTAGACTAAATGAATTTAAAAATAAAGATAATTTTTTTTTAATATGTCATTTTGTGACGCTTTCCTGCTCGGTCGCCTCTTTTATGACGCGACCCCCTCTTTACCGGCCCCTATTCGGATGCCAGGTGGGTAAAGCTGAACAACAAAATTCTGTTCCTATACGGTTGATGCTATCTGCGCGCGTTAATGTCACCGACTCCAAGGTCGGATGTTAATATGACTAGCGCAGCTTCGTTCGGGGATATTTTCTCGGGCGCCACCTGATTTTAAGTGGTACGGTCCATTTGCGCCGGGGTACACTACAGTCAGAGAAAGATGAATTCCAGGGGTCTGTATTCACCGGGAGAAGAAAATTCCCAAAAAAGATAAATCGATTGAAGGTGTCCGAAATCGACTAAGTGTCCGGCGGAAAAATACCAAAAACTACTATTTACAATATATTTACACTATTTACAATTTATCATACGACGGTAGCGATCATACATCTAAAAAACCAGTACCAGAGGGTTAATAGATTCACCAGCGGAAACTTACTTCGCCCGATAAACTAACGGACAGCGACCAGCGAATAGCGAATAGCGAATAGCGAATAGCGGATAGCTAATAACGGATAGCGGCTAGTGAATAGTGAATAACGAATAGCGGATAGCGGAAAGTGAATAGCGAATAACGGATAGCGGCTAGTGAATAGTGAGTTGCAGCTTGCTATCAATCTATAATGGTGGTTCCACGTTATTGAAACTCCACAATCAAATGGCCACTCCTCTGGGAGAAGTCCGTTAGACTCACGGTGCACAAGGAACCGTAGAAATAATATGGCAACGGAAGGGTACTTACTGCGGGTTTCGCTACTCCACGGTTTCGCCTCACTCACGCACGGTTCACTTATTCACAGCGGCTAATATCTTTCGTGGATATCACTCGTGGATATCTCTCTTTTTATTCCGCGGAACGCGATAAATTTATATACAACCTGTACCGCAGCTCTGAGGCGGGTCTACCTCTATTAACCGGCTGGTACTGCCGTGCATTGCGATGTAGCATTTCCTAACAATCACAAAGCTAAACCATGTATCTCGGTGCCCTCGACTTCTTCGTCCGACGGTACCACCTCCCTCCGGCTCATCGACGATAAGGGTTATTCCCGCACTGCGACTTCAGCGCCACCCATCGGTCGGACCAACAATCTGGAGACTACTAGATGTCGCTTCATCGTAACAGTATCGGTTCGCTAATTATTCTAGTAACGTTGCGTGATTGCAGAACGCATCGTTACAATTTGACAATTAATATTTTTGTAAAAACTAAACCATCTATAATATCTTAAAATGTTCTATTTTCCACATTAACATGTTGTATATTGTTAGAAAAACTGTCATACTAACAACTGTTCCTCTCTTTCTCGTGAGATGGTGTCGCGCAGCTCAGTAGTCGATGAGCTGAGGACTTCTTCTCGAGTTGTGGTTGAGGCGGTTGAAGCAAACGGTCGCGTGTTCGTAAATCCTGCGAGGATTGGTATTTTCAGTTGGTGCTGGATACCTCGAATTTGTACGTTGAAATCTCTAAAACGAGGAAGGGAAGAACGGCCAACCAGAATTCGTGCGCGTGTTCTACGTTTTTGTTAATAAAAGTATAACCCAGAGAACCATCAATTTCTTTTCCTTGGGAAGTGCGTTTCCCAGAAAGAAATTTATAACATTTCAGAAGTGGGATAATCTAATCCAAAGACTCTCAAAAACCCATTTTTTGGTTTTCTTGATTACATTGCCGCTATTTTTAGTTCACGGGCAGAATGCGACGTGTCGCGTGCAGTGTTGCCTAGAACAATTTTTTTTTTATGAGTAAAAATTAAATAATGTTATCGAAATCGATCAGCGAGTGTGATCAGTGGTTAGTGCAGGACAACGATCCCGGGAATTTCGAGGAAATGCCTGTTCGTAATTCGGTTAGTGCCCCATTTAAACATTTCAACACAATGCGAAGAACGTGGCAGCGAGGCCCATTCTTCACACGGCGATAAAATACCGTCATCAAAAACAACGCCGAAATTCGATCTTGGTCAACAACTCAAAGGGAAGCTGCCAACGTTGTCGAACAATAGCAGCGCTTGTTCACCTCCAGCCGGGGATATTCAATCCAGCTTATCGCTATTAATGAATGCAATGACGTGTCTATTGCAAAAAGATGATCCATCGAAAAACGCTGCTCAAAACATTGCGAATGCTTATCACGTTATGCCGGACCTTTCGAAAAGCATCGCTACTTTTAACGGCGAAACGGGTCCACTGGAAGCGAAATCATGGTTACATCAGGTGGAAATTACCGCTCAGGTACATCGTTGGCCGGATTCATTTCTTTTCGCAACGGTAGGAAATCATTTAACGGGTGCTGCCAAATCTTGGTTTTTGGGTCGTCAATCGCAGTTTCGAAATTGGCAAGAATGTAAAGATGCATTTTGCCGTACATTTGTGGGAAGGCGATATTTGTGAGGCGTTCGAACAGATGAAAGATAGACGTCAACAACCCGGTGAAACAGTATCCGCTTACTTCCCGACAAGGTAAGATTATGTCGACCATTAAAATTACCATTTAATACTATGAAGAGGCAAATTCTGTTGGGACTTCGAGTAAAAGATCTCATAATACATGCTGAGGCGAAATTTCACAGGACGAGGACGAGCTATTTGCTGACCTTGAGTCGTTTGATCGCACTTTAAAATCATTTACGAGCGGAACTCTAAAGAGAAGAAAAATCTCGTTCCAGTTAAAACGAATCGTTCTAATAAACAACCGGAAGAGCATCAACGACGATTTGTTGAAGCGATTGTTTCGAATACAAATAATTCAGTATCCAGCAAATCTGTAATTTGTTTCAATTGCGGTCAAAACGGACACATGTCCAGACGATGTCCGAAACCTAGAAAATGTTCCAGATGTCAAGCAACCGATCACAAAACGTCAGACTGTACAAAACCAGTACCATCTATGAAGGAAGGAGTAAATATTGTGGGAAATTCGACGTTATCAAATCCGCATAAATATATCAAGCGTATTCAATTGAATGGATATCAAATGACTGCCTTGGTGGATACAGGATGTTCTGTATGCACAATCCGAGCGTCCAGCGTTTTATCCAATGGTTTATCAATGAGGTCAAATTGTTTACGTCTTCATCGATTTGGTAATTCCCTCGATGAACCAATAACGTCATACGGAGAAGTCGTCGCTAAGATCACTGTAGATGGAGTCATCGGTGATAATGTTTCTTTTCGAGTTGTGCCAGATGATGTTCAACCGTGCGATGTATTTCTTGGTCGCACTTTTACTGACCTGCCGCATATCGTATTCATGAAGGTGGATGATCATCTTATTTTCAAACATCGGGACGAAGTGGATATTTCGAATATCGACATCAATTCAGACAATTCAGCTGCACCGCTTCGAGCAAACAGCGAAATCGAACTTTTACCCGCATCGATAAATTTTGTTGATCTTCAATTCGAAAATAAATCGGTGACTGCAGGAGTTATAAATGGTGGAATGTCCGCAAAAAAATTCGTACGCAATGAAATATTGGAACCAAGAATTTCGTTCATAGATCCAGTCCCTGATCAAGAAAGAAGAGGTTATGGTTGGGGATGCTGTGACTACGGAGCAGGGCGATGATCTTCTGCGTTTGTTAAACGAAAATCGGCACAGCGTGGCCAAAAACATCGACGAATTAGGACGCAGTACCCAAATGGAAATGGACATTGTTTCGAAGACTGGAGCTGTTCCTGTATGCTCCAAACCATATCGTGCGTCAATGGATGAACGTCGAACCATTCGCCGAATTGTGACCGAGTGGCGAGATAAAGGTATAGTACAAGATACAACCTCTCCGTACGCAAGTCCAGTACATCTAGTTTCGAAAAAGAACGGTGAAGCGCGTTTAGTTGTCGACTATCGGAAACTTAGTTCGCAAACGGAACGTATTCACTATCCTCTCCCGAATATCGATGAATTTCTGGAAGTGCTGCCGGGAGCTCGATACTTTTCTGTTCTTGATTTGGCTCACGGGTATTTGCAAATTCCGCTTAAAAAAAGCTCAGGCTAAAACCGCTTTTGTAACCCCGGATGAATCGGAGAATTTACGCGCGCTATGTTTGGTCTTATGAATGCGCCATTCTATTTTTCGAAAACTATGGAGCTAGCTTTAGGACCATTGCGAAATGAAATTTTAGTATTTTATCTGGATGATATATTGGTCGTGGCAAAGAACTGGTCCGATATGATTTCCCGACTTCGTCAAACTCTCCAAGCGTTAGTGAAGGCCGGTTTAACGATAAAACTGTCAAAATGCAAATTCGGGGTGCAGCAAGTAGAGTTTCTCGGATTCGTGATAGGGATCAACGGAATTCAACCAGGACGCGACAAACTTCTTGCTATTGAAGGTTTCGAACCTCCTCGCGATGTACACGGAGTTCGTCGATTCTTAGGTTTAACCGGATATTTTCGTAGATTCATACCCGGTTTCGCGAAAATTGCTTCTCCTCTAACGGAATTGACACGTAAAGATAACAAATTTCATTGGTCGGATTCTCAAAAGGATGCTTTTGAAACTTTGCGCAAGAAACTAATGTCAAAGCCTATTTTGGGAACTGCATTGTGATGCGAGTAAAGAAGGGCTGGGTGCCATGCTCTTGCAAGCCGACCGCAACGGACAAATGACAATTGTTTACGCGATTAGTCGTCGGACATCGGAGGTCGAATCGCGGTACCATTCCAGTCGCTTAGAATTACTAGCGGTCATTTCGGCTGTCAATCGTTTACGGGCGCTGTTGTTGTCTTTGAAGTTCGTTATAGTAACAGATTGTCAGGCGCTTGTGTTCTTGAATGCAAACAAAACTAAAAATCCTCAGGTCGCGAGATGGGCTAGCGCTTTGGCCGAATATAATTTCGAGATTCAGCATCGAAAAGGGGAAAAGATGCAGCATGTGGACGCCTTGTCGCGATCGCCGGTGTTAAATCCGGGTGTAGAAAATTGCGATGCTGATGACTACGTGTTCTCCATATCTTGTTTCGAAGATGAGGTGCTATTGCACCAAAGGTCGGATTCAGAAATTCGCAACAAAATAGAGATTCTCAAAAAGGATGAATTCAATCGCTCGAAATTCGAAAAAAATCAAACCGCCGGTTTTCGTGTGTCTCAAGGTCTGTTGTATAAGGTCGAACACAGAAACGGACAAGAGGTCGAACTCTATGTCGTACCGTCTTCGATGCGAAAAGCAGTCGCGATCAAATACCATGATTTGACCAGTCATTTCGGTTTAGATAAAACTTTTGAGAGGATACGCAGATCCTACTATTTTCCGGGAATGCGGGCGTATTTGAAGCGCCATATTCAGTCGTGTTTACCGTGCATACTCAGTAAAAAACCTCGAGGAAAACAACCGGGGAAACTCCACCCGATACCACCCGGAAAACGTCCGTTTTTCGCAATTCACATCGATCACCTGGGTCCTTTTGTCGTTACGCCGCGCGGCCAATATGTTCTGACAATTGTGGACAATTTAACAAAATTTGTTGTTTTGGAAGCCGTCAAAAGAACGGATACTCAATCCGTTATGAAAATATTGACGCGTTTCATAGATTTGTATGGGATACCTAACCGTATTATTTGCGATCGGGGAACATGTTATACATCGGATGAATTTCGAAAATTTTGCGAACGTTACGGAATCAATCGTATTTTAAACTCAAGTAGACATCCTCATGGTAATGGTTTGGCGGAACGCTTTAAACCGCTTTAACTTCCATGCGTGCTACAGCATCTTATGACAATCCGGAAAATTGGGATCAAAATTTGAAGAAGATTGCTCGGGATATTTTATCTTGTAATAAAACGACGGGTCGTCCCCCATACGAAGCAATTTTTGGTTATCTGCCTCGATTCGAATCAGACGCATTGAGTGTGTTAACGGAAAAGTCTGAAACATATACTCCGGCAGCTGAAATTCAGCGTGACATCCGTGAAGCTATCGCACAGGTTCAAAATGAATATAAACTTCGCTATGATTCAAGTCACCGCGATAACGTTACTTTCGAAATAGGCGACATCGTATACATTCGTGGAAATACGGTATCAACAGGTTCTAGTACGCGTTTTAAAGGGCCGTTCGTTGTACTTCGTAGGCTACCGTCAGATACTTATGAAATAGAGGATTTACATCCGAAACGGCAAACCGATGTTCGTTTAACTGCGCACGTGAGCCAAATGAAGATATGGCGTGGAAACGTCTCGGAGTGCGATTATTCGACCGCCGAGACCGATGAATTAGACGCGGAGTGTCGCGATGTGCGCGAGAACGATACCGATAGTGCGAAGTGTCGCGAAGTGCGGAACATTCAGAAAAGTCCAAAATGTTGACAAACACTCGCCCGCATAGGGAGTCAAAAGGACCACAATTTTTTGAAAGACGTAATTATTGTAAGTTTGTTTTAATTGTAGGTTTCTTTTTTGTAAGATGTTTCGTTAGTTCATTCTGTTTCTTTCATTTTGTTTGAATGCCTTGTTTTCTTTGGGAATCATTTGGGGACCAAGTGACCTGAGGAGGGAAGAGAAAAACTGCTTCTCTTTTGTAATGGTTACCCAGAGGAACTAATTCTTTCTTGGGGAGGCGGTTGAAGAAATCCTTTCTAAATCCTCAATTTATTTTATTTCATACCTAATTTGACGTTGAAATTCTAAAAGAGGAAGGGAAAAGGCCCCGAATTTGGGTTTTATTTTTTTAATAAAAGTATAACCCGAAAATAATTTCTTTTTTGGGAAGGCGTTTCCCAGAAAGAAATTTATAACAATATACATGAAACTTTCCTTAATTAATGGTAAATTTAATTCTTATTCCCAAACATAATAAAATATAAGACTGTTCAAAAACTTTCATTAAAATAAAACTAGCTGAAAAAGGTTAAATTATGATAAAGTTTTTTTATTCACATATGATACTAAAACGAAAATTTTCCCTTGCCCATTTGGATCCCGCATACAGAAAAAAGACCTGTTTATTATTAGGAAATTTTTCATAATAACCATGAGCCTTGACTTCATTTTTAAAATTTATTAAAAAATTTAAAAGGTTTTATCAATTTAGTTTCAACCTAACTGATAAGGATTTAAATATGAATTGATAAATGAAATAAGACTTTTCTTCAAATAAAAATTTAAATTTAATTCAAATTCAAAAGGTTTTTCGATTCATCAAAACGAAGTTTATTATCTAAAAATGCCAACCAAATTGGGCAACCTCCTAAAACGAAGAAATCGATTTTTCTGTTCGAACCCATTCGATCCCGAACATCACAACCTCAAAAATTGCTAATAATGAATTACTATTGACACATGAAATAACCACGAAATAAGAAGTACCATGTGACTCATTTAAAGGTGGTAAATCTTTCATTCCCCCAAAACAAAAACAATAAATAATGTTTCTTAAAAATTTAAATTTCAAGATTAAATTCAACTAACTTAGTTCTATTAGTGATTTTAAATGGAAATGATGGATCCTTCTTTAAATCCGAACAAATTTTGTAAATTTTAATTTTAAAATTTAAATGGTCCCGAACCCAATTTTAAATTACATTAGGCGTTGATGGTAATAAAAGTCCCCTATCCAAATGTGGTTTTATTTTTATCAAACCTTCTTTAATTAATTCATGTTTATTTTAGAATTTTCAAAGACTTTTTCTTCTGTTAATCTCTCATTTCCGAAATTGCCTAATACAAACATCAGCCTTCAACAAATAATTTGGACTGAATTTTGGAGGTGTAATTATACATTATATTTTGACACATTGGCAGCAATTATTAAATGGCCGCTTTTTCAATAAAGTTCATCGATCACATCGGACCGCCACAAGTTTATTTGTTTTATTGAGTACGAGAACACAATTCATGCGTGAAAATAAATCTAATTATGTTGCTCAAAAATGATTTGAATTTCCGAATTATTCCGACACGTAACAGGGCCATTTTAACCCTTCAAAAATTTTATTAAATTAATAAATCGGGCGTTTTGGTTTTTGAATAACGAATAAGCAAACATAAGTGGTCCATAATAAAAAAACTTTGGGAATGGTTCCCAAAACCGAACATTCCAAGGACTATACTCAAAGGAGCTTTCCTTTAGAAAGGTAACCATATACAAAATGTTCTTTTTATTTTTAATCAAACTTACAATTTTCAAAAAGTTACATTTTTCAGATTTTGCAAAAATAAAAGGGTTTTTTAACAATTTGTTTTACCAATTGAGAATTTGTTAGAACCTTTTATTAACTTCTGAGATTAAAAACACGTTATATAAAAATGAAACAACATCAGTTTTTCCAGACGAATACGACTGGCACAAAATTATTTTGAAGTGTTCAAAATCTAAACATCACTTTTAAAACAACTTATTGGGCCAGAGATTGAAAAGAGGGCAACTGAATGAAGGGATTCCTTTTTGGAATCTTAAGAACACCAAGGTCCCTCGGAAAGGTTCCACCAAGGTTCAGCACGCCTTCGTTTTAATTGCGATAGGAACCACCTAAATCGAATCCAAGGTGTTTGAAATTATTTCTAGTACTTACGATCAAAAATCGAATAATGAAATTTCGGTAATCGAAAAACCAAGGCAGCAAAATTTCTAAACCAGGTTCAAACATTCTAAATAATAAAATTTAATCAAAATTCCAACGATAAATTTCGAATCTTCCTATCCATACAAAAAGTCACACCATATTAATAAATAAAATAACTTTCGGAAATTTCCGTCATTTTCTTTTACTACAAAAAACATTCTGAGATATATACCGAAACGTCAGGCCTCTTTTACTTTTTTAGGTTTTTATATTATCCGGACGTTTCCGAATAATGATTAATCCAATTTCCTGTGAAAATTTAAACAAATTCATCTTATTTTAACCAAAAAACCAACCCATTCCAGAATGTTTCCAAAATCCGCTGAAAAATCCTGGGGTGTTTTTCCCAAACGGTGAAATTTACAATTGTAATGGAATTTTGGTAAGAAACCGTTTTATAATGGCTTTTTGTAGAAATGGACCAAAACCATGTTTATTCAAAACGAAAACCATTACAATTTCCATTTTCCTAGAATGTTTATTTAGGAAACGGTTGACCGGGACTAAGTTTAATCAATTCGTAAAGTTGTTGCAAATCTTTTTGCATTTTCATTTTCTTGTAAACCAAACTAACTGGCGGGAAAGGAGAGGTTACTTTATAAGACCAATAACATCCAATTTGAAACTTTTTGTCTTCAAGAACATAGGTTCCTGAACAATTTGGTTATAATTTTTTGGCTTCGCCAACTGACACCGTACCGATACGTATTTATTTTTGGGAATAAGTTTTAATTCACTGGAATTTTCGCTTTCAATTTTTGATCTTCGCAAAGCAAGGCGTAAAAATTTCCCTACAACCAAAACGAATTTCGTTGAAAACTTTTTTTGTATCAAGAAACATGGACATTTTAAAGAGTCTGTGAATTGAGTGATTTCCAAAGATTTGCTAATTTAAATTTCACAATCAAATCCAAAAGATAAGAAAATCATAACGAAACTTTGCTTAATTCAAAAATTGTCATTGGAAAATTAATTATTTTGAGTTATAGAATTAATACCGCAAAATTTTGCAATCCCTCCATCCAAATTTGCTTTTATTAGCCTTCAAATTTAAACATTTTCTTGAGATTTAAATTTTTACCGAAATTTCGACCAGAATGTAAATTCCTATAATTTGTGTTTTTTAGAGCAACAACAATCTGGATGACAATTTTTCTGTGATATTGGAGTTTAGTTGTTTTGAAGCAAATTAGACATTTTTCACTTTTTTACTGCCAACGTTCTTTTAAATGGCCGAAACGATTTTCTTTTTGAAATAGGAAATTACTTTCTTTCGTTGAATTTTTCCTTTTGATCCGGTTTTCTAACATTTGACATGTTTGTGATACATTCCTTTTACAAATTATGTTCTTCGTAAAAATTATCGTATGTTGCGAGATAGGGGACGTTTTTTGAGAAACATGGATCGATTTCTTTTATTTGTAAATGCCTCAACACACAAGAACAACATTACAAGTCATCCACTGGACCGAAGGAAATGTATATTTCACAGAAAACTTGAGGGTCTCAATTCTATTGGCGGCATCCCCGATGGCGTTTTGCATAATGGGAAGGACCCGTACGCCGACTATTTATGAAATGGAACCGTTAAATTTATTTTAACAACTGGCGTTTCGCAGATAAAGAGACAAATGTAAGATTCAACTTCTTTTGAACCTCGTCCTTTACGATCTTTGATGAATAATGGACCAGCAAAATCGACTCCACAGTTCTGAAAGGGGTAGGTCATATTGACTCTTACCGATGGTAGACTTGCCATTAATGGCTGCACATTACGCGGTTTATGTCTGAAACATGTATGTAATACAATTGTGTACTGTTGATTTTGCTAACCTCATTCCGTCAGTAGGCCAAAATAACTGCCTCACTGTCGATAACATCAATTGCGGACCTGCGTGAAGTAATCGGATGTGTTCCTGCTCAAAGATAAGGCGCGACAACACGTGCTTTCCTGAGATCAACAATGGATGTCTAGCTGACATTGTCAGATTTGAATTTGATAATCTGCCACCCACTCGAATTAAATCATGCGAATCTAGGAATGGAGCTAATTCTAGAAGTTTATGTTCCTTTGGCAGATTTGAATCAGTCCCCAGCATGTGTATCTCCGCAGGGAAATTTTCCTGTTGTGATATTTTCACTAAGACAAACATAGAGTTTCTCAATTCTTCAGTGGTCAGAGGACCGATTCGCCTTTCTGATCGATGACGTTTGCAATTTTAAATGAAACGAGAAACGTACGTCATGACTCTAGTTAAAGTGGATAATTTGGAAAATCTGGTAAATATGTTCCATGGTTTTGAGACAACTAAGAGCGATTTCTATAAAGAGACGAATAGATCCGTTGACGTCTAACCATCCGTATAATTGCCTTTGAATTTTGGTAATTGAATTGTCGGTAATTTCAGGTTGGGCAAATCAGTAATGTCGGCGCTTCTACCTGAACGACCTGAACTATTGACATGCTGTCGCTTAGTTTATCATTTTCTTGATTGGCAAATTCAACAGATTTGTATGATTTCAAAATAGCTTTCGCTGACGCTACCGTATCCCAGCATGCATTGGTGAATTTATCCCGTTCCTCATACTGATCGACTACTTCATGTTTCTTGCAGATAGTTTCAATTTCAAACTGTACTTCTTCGAATTCTGTTATTAAATGTTGAAATACATTGAATCTTTCATGCATTTTCGAACTTAGTAACTCAGAAATGGTACCATTTTCATGAGCTTCCGAAATAGGCGCGATAAACTTCGTGAATGCGGTCAATTTATGTTTGATAGAACCCCGTTTTCTATTCAACTCAGTTAAGCGAGATATTGTTCGATTAAACACAAGTAAATGATTAAACGTATCTGATAAGATGATTTTGTCATTCGATCGGAAAACCTCTTGGCTGAAATCGGTGTCTCTCGCATTTGCTAAATTTCTCAAAATGCGAATTTAAAATCGCTCGGAAATCACCAAGCAAGCGAACGAAATCGGGTTCGCTATGATTTTAGAACGTTCAATCAACTGGGCGCCTGAAGAATCGGTCATGAACGTGTCCGCATGATATTGATACTTTTGGCACCACTAACGTTATCAGGCATCAAAGCATCGATTCAAAAGAATATGTGAACAAATTGAAAACATATGGTTCGTGCGGTTGTGAAAAACTGAACGCTGCATCATTCGTATTGCCTGCTCCGGAGTTCGTTATCCATTCCACAACTTAATTACTTGCTTCGAACAACACCTTGCTGGCAGGCTTTAGACGCACTAGAGGAATATGACAACGTTTTAAAGTCGGCGATGGAAAATATTGTGAATTGTCGTTTTTCCGGTAGATCGTGGGACGAGGCTGTATTACCCGTCAAACTGGGAGGACTTGGACTAAGAAACGCCACTAACCTTTGCTACTCAAGTTTCTTAGGGTCGATAAACTCGGTTTCGGACTTAATCAGAAACATCGTTCCGACATTCTCCTGCTCAACAGACAAGGACACAACCGAAGCAATGGACGCTTGGGCTATGATCTCACAATCCGAAACTTTGCCAGAGGCAGACCGTAAATTCCAGCATAAATGGGACACTGAATTATGCACAAAGATTCAGCATCGATTGCTTAATGAGTTTTCAGACGACACTTCGAAGGCAAGAATACTGGCAAACAACACGAAAGAGTCAGGAGCTTGGCTTAACGCTTTCCCCTTCTCATCATTGCTAGACAATCATTCGTTCCGAATCGCGGTGTCTCTTCGACTGGGAATTCCAGTGTCCGTCACCCACAATTGCGTTTGCGGAACCACAGTTGATGTGATGGGTCACCATGGGTTGTGCTGCAAAAAGAGCGCCGGACGATACGCTAGACACTCAATGGTCAACGAATTGATTAAACGAGCACTTGCCACTTGCAAAATTCCAGCTTTACTCGAACCCACCGGGTGCAATCGTTCGGACGGCAAACAACCTGACGTTCTGACGCTGGTACCTTGGAAAAATGGAAAACCAATGGTTTGGGATTTTACATGTGCTGATACGCTAGCTAGATCGTACGTGAAAAAGAACGCGAGAAACCCAGGCCACGCAGCACAAAAACGTGAGAACTATAAGAGGTGGCTCTACAGGAATTTGGCGCCCGATTTCCATTTCGTTCCGGTTTGCATTGAAACTTTGGGATCAGTTGGTGAGGACGGGCTGAAACTTATCAAGCGAATCGGCGAACTGATGCAAAATGTTACCGGGAAAAACGTTCAACAAGTTTCCTAATGCAGCGAATCAGTGTCGCGATTCAGCGCGGAAATGCGGCGTCAATTTTGGGGACCGTTCCAGCAGAAGAAAGCTTGGAGGAAATTTATTATTTGTGAAGGTTGACACGAGGATCCCATGTTCCGGCTGTGATCTTTAGCCTCTATGGATGTGTTTCTCTCAATGTGATATTTTTATTGTTTAGCTCTAATTCTCCTTGAATGTTATTAAGTGACTATCCCAGAAGTCATTGTCAAGCCGAAATCTTTTGACACAGTAAATCTTAATAAAGT
>JAIFOV010000311.1:0-19834 GCA_020654155.1 Novius pumilus
TTTTGAGTTATAGCCTTCAAAAACAACTTTTAGTAAGGCAACGCACGGTTTTTATTTGGATAAAGGGCACATACACAATCAGAAGTCTTCTATTTTCAATCATTTCCTCAATGAACAACATTTTTGTGTTCATATTATTTATTATTCATGATAAAAATTTCAGAAATATTACGAATTTTTTCGGAAAATTTTAAATTTTGTATTGCATTTTCCAGAGATTCCTTCAATACTTGTGAAAGTTAAGAACAATTATAAAGGTTCCAAATAGTTTCGTATGAAACTTGACGGCCAGGAAGATATTAAAAACATTTTCGTCCTGACTGTTCTTGCCAAATTTTGTTGTTATTTTCTTATATTTCACGAATCGAAATGAACCAAAATAGTCAATGAAGAACAAAGGACAACATTCTGGAAATGCAACATGAGCATCGATGAAAAGAACTACAAAAAAACTGGAAAAAATCTGAAAAAACAAACGAAATGTGACCACACAAACCAACAAAAGGATAGAAACAATAGAAAGCTCACACAATTTGTCAAAGTAAAAATAGAAATACCCGAAAAAATCCGAGGAAGTCTTTGCAGAAAAATAAAGCAAAACTCCATTAAAAACGAAAGAAAAACCAACTAACATAAAAAAATTGGAATAATATAATTTTAAAATCTGAAGAATTATGGTATTTGAAATCACCAGAGATTTCAAAGATTCTCATTCAATTACTCTCTTTTACTTTTTCTTCAACTTCTCATTAACTTATTTCATATTTATTATCCAGGTTCATCTCTCTTCGTCTCTTCATCAGGTAACTCTTCACATTTATATAAAACTAATAAATTGGTACGGTTTCTGAATATTTTTAGTCTTATGGAGAGAATTCATCATCATCAGAAAGAGCGACGAAATATAATATAATATAATAAAAGTATAAAATAAGAGCACTTTTGAAAAACACATTTCGAATTTACTAAATGTCATATTTTAATCGCCGAAGTAAGTCAATAAAACTGTAATTTAATGGAATTACCCATCGGATTAGGGATAAAAATTGTTTTGTGCATGGAAGTATAATAGCATCCCATTTTGATCTTAATCAATGAGTTATCTCTATTTAATTTTCAGTTTTTAATTGATGGGTTGAAATCTTAACACATAGTTATTTTTTTGATTAATTAGTTCAATTCTTTTATGACCTTATTCCGATTATTCGATAATTGATGATTAAAAATTTTGTTCAAACTAGTCTAAGTAATAGAAATCAAATACACTTTTAATTATACTATACTACAATATTTTTGTAGGAAAATAACAATCTTTGAATACTTGTTTGAATAAATGACAGCTTTAAAAATGTAAAAAGGAAAAAAGGAGTTCATTGGAAAATCCATTTTCCGATAGATAGGTTACTTATTTGATAATCATCATTTTTATCGAGAATAAACGTGTATAAAACGCGGACGCCGATCGAAGCTTCAGAAGTTCTAAGAACTCAAATTTTCAATCATGCACTTCCTTAAATCGATTGTCCTTGCTTTAGGAGTTTTTTCATCAACTTTGTTGATGGAAGCTTTACCTTCTGCCAGACCGAAAGCGTGTTGCCCCATGTACTGATGTTGCAAGTATAATTCGAGAAAAATATTCAAAAAATGATGAAAAAGATAATGTTAATATTTTTCGCAGAAAAAACAAATAGCCGATGGACCTTGACACATGCACTAGTGACACTAGTGACACGTGTGACTTATGAGTTGTGAATATTAAACATGGCATAAATATGCTTGAACATTCAAGCCTCCAAATATTCAATTGATCGATCCCATATTACATTTAATGATGTTTTGTGAGCCCTCTCTTTCAACTCCATATGTAATGATAGGAATTTATTTTCAAGTTTCTTCATAAAATTCGGATATTGTTTCTTCGAATATGTTAGAAGCTTTCTGAAATCCTGAGACCAACGAGAAATTCTTTTCTGAAATCAAAACATATCTTTTTCTCTTTTAATTCTCATAAAGCTTTGACAAATTTTCCAAATGTTTCGTAATTTTTCAAGATTCAAAGCAGATGTTTAAAATTTTGAAATTCCCAAAAGATCTTACATTTGTTAATTACCTGTAAGTTGGATCGGAAAAACTCCGATTCGTTAACTAACTGTATGTTTATGTTTGTTACCTCAGAACTTTCGACTAGGTGAACCGATTTTTCCTTTATTCGAAAGCTGATGGTTGTCGCGTGGTCCAGTTTAAATTTTATTCATTTAAATGACCGTTAATTTTGCCGCAATTAGAAAATAATTTACGAACATATTTCGCCCGAGTAAATTGGACTTGTTATTAGTTTGCTTACAATTAATTAACATCCGACATGTTTTTTACTCAACAGCGTTTAGTACCTGAATGCTTTCGGTCCCTGGTCCAGCAGATGGATTGCAACGCAGCCTTCCTTGTCCTCCTTTTTTTTTTTTTTTTTTTTTTTACAAAGAGAAATGCTTTACGCACGACCCCGGGAATTTTGTGTCATCCGGGGAGTGGGACTCCTGGAAGACGACGACCCCGCCTCCATTCAGGATGTTACTCCTAAATGGGCGCAGGGCGCCCCGTCAACCCGGTTTACCCACTAAAACTCTCCGTGTCTGTTCATCGTCCCCACCAGATGTTCGGCTAGGGACGATGAAAGACAGGCACGCCTTGCTGGGCTTGGGTGGCCGAGCATTCCTGCCCATTTCATCACCCAAAACCCGACGTACCACCAACTGCTCTACTCCTGCCACTCACTCATCATCCACCCCTCATCCACATCCACTATCTCATCGCTTGCCCCCGCCCGCTCTCTCGCACGATCCTCAGTTTCCTTCCTCTTCATCACCTCGTTCACATAACGGTATATCAGCTCCCACCTCCTCCTATCACCAATCATGTACCCATGATCTCCGGCGGAGGTGGAAGGCACTCCACCTGAAGTGCCTCACACCGTCCGCCTCCTCCACCCACCTAGAACACCGCCACACCACGTGCTCCGCACTTTCCGCCACCCCACATACCCCGCAGCCCTCTGTCCCAGTCTTCCCGATTCGGCGAGTGAAAGTCCCGAAAGAACCATGCCCCGTCAGAAACTGGGTGAAGTAGTACGATGTGTCTCTGAAGGGACACCCGCACCACTCCACCAAGTCTCCGATCAGAACCCGAGTCCATTTATTTACTCCTCCCACTCCTTCTGCCACCGAACCATCATCCTTTTCCTGGCCATCCGTCTAACCCCCGGAAGTCGACTATTTGAGACGGTATAGAGAAAGGACCTCTCAGCCACCAGCAGGTCGATCGGAGGCACCGCGGCGACAACTTGTGCCGCCACCGCAGACACCGTCCGATAACCGCCGATAACTCGTAAGAGGACCCTCCTCTGACACGTTATGAGCTGTTCTCTATATTTCTTGATTTTCATAGCCGACTTCCATGCGGGTGCCCCATATAGCAGGACTGAATGTACCATGGCACTAAGAACTCTTCTCCTGGCATAACTCGGCCCCCTTACGTTTAGCATCAGTCTATTTAGCAACTTAATTCTACCGTCCGCTCTACCCACCACCTGTTCCACATGCATCCCAAAAGTCATCCCGCCGTCAATGTGTACCCCCAAATACTTAATCGCCCTCCCCGACCTCACCAACACTCCCCCCAGATCAACCTCCACCTCCTTACGTCCCCTCTTCCCCCTCACAACACACACCTCCGTTTTTTCAGTCGCCAGCGAAAGCCGGTTCTCCTCCATCCATCCCTCACCAAGCTGTAACTAATTTCGATCTTTCTTTCAGGCTCTCCTGCGACCCAGCCTGACCACCAGAAGGATGTCATCGGCGTACGCGTAGGCCATCACCCCATCAGGATACGCCACCCGCAGCACTCCGTCGTACAAAAGATTCCACAGAGTCGGCCCCAGGACCGACCCCTGTGGAACCCCATTGAGCACGAAAGGTAAGTACCCCCGACACCCAAATCTTACGTCCCCTAAAATACGATTCCATCACCCTCCACGTATCCGTCCAGTTCCATGCTCCTTATCTTATTCAAAATCAGTCCCCAATCAGCGGTGTTGAAGGCATTCTTCACATCGAATGCCACTAGGGCACACCATGGGTCCTCGCCATCCCCCACCCGATCTAACACAGCCTTAATCGCCCCTATCGTGGACCTCCCGGGCCGAAAACCGAACTGCGATCAGAAGTCATGGTCCGGCGTGCCAACACTGGCTCCATTCTTCCAAGCAACAACCTTTCAAAAAGCTTCCCCATGTGATCTAACAGGCAGATCGGTCGATACGATGAGGCTCTTCCCTCGTCCTTTCCTGGTTTTGGAAGAAGCACGATATTTGCCTCCTTCCACTCCTTGGGGAAAACTCTTTTGATCAACAGGTCGTTGTAGAAGTCCAAGAAGGTATTCGGCATCTGCTCATAAAAAACCAGCATCGCCTCAACGGGTACCCTGTCTGGTCCACAAGCCTTATTTCTCTTCAACCCCCCGATTGCTCTCTCCAGCTCATCCTCGGTGAACAGCCTAGGATCCTCCTCCACTCTGCCAGGAGTTATTCGCTGTAACGAGAAGGCGCTTTCTGGAAATAGCTCCTCCAAGATAGCCGCTCTTCTTCTCAGGGACAGCCTCGGCCCTTCCAATCCCTTCAGAGTCCCTGCGACAATCTTGTAAGCCGCCCCACACACGTCCTCCTCCAAATCCTAAATGAGCTGCCGCCACCCTCGTCTCTTCTCCTCTCTTACCAATCGTTTGATCTCCCTCTTAATGGTCCGAGCCCTTTCCTTCTCCTCCTCACCGCCCCTTCCTCTATGTATCAATCTCCGCAACTTATCGTAACTTTTCTTTTTCAGGTGGATTTCCTCAGTGTACCAGAATCCCTGGTTCAACCCCCGAGATCTGGTCCTCCTCACCGTGGCCTTGTCCCTCCTGACACGAGGGTGGCAACAGTGGTACTTCTTGACCTACCTGATTTTCAACACTAGGTAAATTTAACGACATTTATATTCATACAAAATTTCTTGGTCTACACTTGGGTTGTTTTCTCAGATGGCATGAACATATTGAATATGTATGCAATAGAACTAATAAAGTCTATTTTGCGATATTACGTATAAGGTATAGTTTGCCAAATGGGTCGTAATTAATGTATACTACAGGCCGGTATATTGCCACTTGAAGTATAATGTGGTTTTATGGGTTAACAGTAATGATAAGAGCATGGTGTTTAAAGATCAGCAACGTATTACTTATGTATTAGGTTTGAGCTATCGGGCGTCTTATAAGTCTGCATTCTTGAATTCTCGTCTTCTTAGATTTCCTTCTGCGTTGTATATGTTCGGGAACACCTGACTTCATTTGTGACCAATGGTGGTAGCAACTACTATAACCTACGTTGTCTGCGCAATTCCTAGTAGTTCCTTGCGATCGAACTAGTAAATTTCAAATATTTGTTCAACTTCCGCCGGATATAGGATAGGATGTCTAAATTTGCGCTTGTTTAAAAATATATTGTCTGAAGAATATTTTAACATTGAGATTGAGAACATATTGTTGAAGAATATTTATGTTATAGTTTTTCGATTTCATTTTGATTAATAATTTGTATATAAGTTGTAATATACAATTATCTGTTGAAACGCACCAATAAAGTATAATTATTTCTAATCAAATTCTTAAGTTTTTTAAATTAATGAATGTTCATAAAAATTATTGGACTATACAATACAAAATTCGACGAAATTTGGCCTGCGAGAAAAAATTGGAGACCAAATTTACTTATAAAATAAGATATGTGAAAAACCAAGCTAAAACATATAGGGTGAGTTTTTTAACTTGAGACATACAAATTACTCGAAAAGGACGCAATATCGGAGAAAATGTTTGAGACAAAAATTGTAAGGTTTCAAGGGGGAAATTAGATGACGACCTTGAATTTGACCTTGAACCCCGTTTTCAAGGACCAATGAAGGTCAACTTGGATTTTTCAAATGGTAACCCCTATTTTTTTCTATGGATTCGCAATCTGCGTGTGAAGAGTTACGATTTTTTCATCAAAAAAGGTTTTTAAAATTGTCTAGTTTTCTTGGTAGAGGGCGCCAGATTTTAGGAAGGTTTGTCCTTGAATTTGTTTGGAGGGAGTCATACTTGCCCCGAGTACACTGCGCTCTTATTCTAAATGAACAGCAATCAATAGATTGAAAAGTTTGGAATTTTTCCATCTCATTATGTCCCTTTGAACTCCCACACATTGCATTGATAACAAAGCGTTTTTCAAGAAAATTTTGAAATGGCATTTGTTTATGGAGAGTTTACGGGGCAAGTATGAGTCCTCCAAACAAATTCAAGAACAAATCTTTCTAAAATCTTGCGCCCTCTACCGGAAAAACTAGACACTTTTAAAAAAAACTTCTTCCATAAAAAATCGTAACTTTTCACGCAGATTGCGAATCCGTAGAAAAACATAGGGGTTCCCATTTGAAAAATCCAAGTTGACCTTCATTTGACTTTGAAAACGAGGTTCAAGGTCAAATTCAAGCTCGTCATCTAAGTTTCCCTCGAAACCTTACAATTTTTGTCTCAAACATTTTCTCCGATATGTCATCCTTTTAGAAGTTATTAGCATGTCTCAAGTTAAAAAACTTACCCTGTATAAAAATTTGATACATTTGGACGTATTTCAGTAAAAATTGTATTGTGGTGTCAGATTCTAAAACAATCAATTTTAGATAAGGAAATATTTAAATATAGACGCAATTTAATTGAGTAATCCCACTGCAGATTATCTTTTTTGAAATGTACACCAATGACAAATACGTAAATCTTTGCTATCTTTCATAAGAAAGTTTAAGCAACTTATGTCTTTAAGATCCCGTCGTTAAGGAGCGAAATTTCCGCCTATCAGCGGAGAAATATTGTTGAATCACAAATGTCGATCTGTGGCTTAAAACAATTTTTGATAGTTCAATAAGGGGTCGTTCAAAAATTACGTAACGCAGTTTTCGACGATTTTCAACCCCCTCCCCGTATGTAACGCACCGTAACGTTTTTGGACACCTCTCCCCGCCCCCACGTAGCGTAACATCAAGTATATTTTTGTGAATGCGTACTCTAAATGGGATCGTTTCGCTGTTTAAACATACCTTAATAAATTACAAAAACTGATATAACAAAAATATATAAAATAGATGTTCGATATACAAAAACTACAAAAAAGGTTGTCAGGTTGGGAGAATTCCTGTCTCGTTTTGCACTTCTTGAATAAGGATTAAAATGTTACGTAACGAACTCTTTAATCCCCTCCCGCCCTCATAACACATCATAACGTTTTATTAGAGCCCCTCCCCAAAATGCGTTACGTAATATTTGAACGGCCCCTAATTCATTTCTGAAATTAAAGGAAAATGAAATTTTTATTCTGATACATTTCTTGCTACATTTTTTTATATTTGTCAATTTTTCCTTATATATTGTACCTACTCACGTGTTTCAGTTGCTATATGTCTATATTGTTCTCTATTTTCAACCCAAGTCAATATATTTTAAATTTTATTTTATTTTCTTGTAACTGCCTCAATAGCACAAAACCTTTCAAATAGGAATATATTTGAGTGATATTTCAAGAGAAACGTTCATGAAACAAATTGACTGTTTCTTGTCATTCTTCTTCTTCTTCTTGCTAATCCCTCCAATACTATTTGACAGTCCCCTGCAAGTTAATGGAAAGAATCTGCTCTGTGATCAGCAATGCAGTTTTTGTCATTGTATGAACAAAATGTAATATTTAATCACATTTTATAATATCTTTCATTCATTTGAAGTAATGTCAAGAATTTACTGTTTGACTTTTATCTTTACTTGAAGAGTTAGATCTAGCACATTCCTGATTTTCTATGGTCTCCTTTGTGATTCCAACAAATTCGTTGCGATTCTAATGTTGAACTAAGCAGTTGTACAGAGTTACATTTGAAGTTGTTTTTGTTGTTCATTTATGTGTGATACAAAGTGTCTCATGCATTTGAAAATCCTACACACGGAATTTTTATAGCATAAAAATTATTTTTGCCCTTTAAAATAAGATGTATGCTCCTTACATTTTCATGTTTTTGAAGAATCGAAAAGTAACTAAGAACATCCCTTATACGCTGTAGCAAGTCACCTTTATATTTCGTGACAATTACTGAAGTCACTGGTGAATATTTTTTTGCTCAACTTAACTATAATTCGCTATTTCAAAAAATATAAATTTCATTTATCTATAGGTGATAAGTTATTAAATGAATATTACTCATGAAAAAATATATAATCAACAAATACTTTCAGTATAGAAACGTAATTTGAAGTTTTAATCCTTGTTCAACTTTCGTCAGATTCGTCATCTATATGCTCATTTAATTCATCGTCTGTATCCCTGTAATATCTATAAACCGAAGTATTCTCAGAATATCCAATTTCCCATTCCTCAGAATCTGAATCATCTAATTCGCATGTTGTCATACAATCTATGAGTTCATTAACACAATCATCATCCTCATCTGGATATTCATTTCTCCAGTTATTCTCAGCATTAGAATCTTCACTGTCATACTCATCAGCATCTGCATTATACACATCATCAGAATCAAAAACTAGATCCTCAGATGTTGGTAATACGCTTATGATGTACTCATCAATATTTTCTGGTATAGTCGTATCGGAAGAATAGACATCATACACGAACTCCCCATCTGATTTCTTATAGTTATCCAATTCTAAATCATACAATATCATCTCATCTTTCTCGTCACTACTTGATGAAAAATTTGATCGAAGACAATTCACCACTTTATAACGGTTGCTCTTTGAATATTCTTTGGTTGCTTGTGATCTACTGGTGGTTGAGACAGACTTTTTCTTGTAACTTTCGGTTAATTGTTTCTTCAGATCCTTTTTATGTTGCCCATTATACCTTTCGTCCTATCAACAAGAATTATGATTTTATTCAATTTACGATTTCCATTCAATTTTTCAGAAAGCTTACCCGTGAATTGCAAGTTGTTTGGAATTTCAGGGTGATTAATGCATCTGGTTCTCACCAGTAGTGGAGTCAACTTTACATTTTTACTATAATTGAAAACCAACGTTTCCGGCAACACATCGTCTAGAGAACGTTTTACACGAACTATCGTCTCCATTTTTTTCACTTAAATAAAAACTATACGATTATTTAAGCGCTCGGAACTTAAATTCTTGAAAAACGATTGTTAGGTCACAGATTACTTTGTTTGGTTATATCACCGAGTAGATAATACATCACAGAACAACTAAAGAGAAAAGGGGCAATCCTTAAGAGTCGATTTGGAGGGTTTTTTATCTTGAGTTGTAACCAATAGATGGCGACGCTGTTAGGATTTGAAATTTTCGATGCTACGATTGTATATATTGTCACGCTTGGCTACGTATACAGAAACAAGAAACATTCTTACCCTCTGTTTAGCTCGAGCAGAGATCGAAAACACACGTTTAGCAAATGTAGAGGTTCGACTCAAAATTTTATTCTAGGTTGCATTACATTATAGTCGTTATACACCTTGTCTATATCGCAGACTTCTTTGGAATACAGAATATCAGTTTGCGTATAAGTGTATATAGTAGCAAAATAAAAGAACGCTATTGTTGTATACGCTTGCCCGACTCACGAAGTGAGCTGGCATAAAGCCGTATACCGTGCCATCGTTTGTGTGTGTGTGTGTGTGTGTGTGTATGTATGTGTGTGCGGAAAAAATTTCTGTTCACGCTACAAGCTAAACGGCGCTACCTAGAACGACGAAATTTTAGGGAAAGATGGACAGTTACGGTCTCCAGGTCTGATTCCTTATTCCATCGCAATCGGAGAATTATTGCTCGAGATATACTCGAAAAAAACTGAAAATGTTCGGGAATTTTTTGCGACCTTATTTTCAGAGCTACGTATTCTAGATTCAGCAAAAATGTACCCAAAAATGTATTATTTAGGTAGTATGAGTAAACGAATGGTGACTTGGCGAGAGTTTTGAGATTTGATCAAAAAGTGACAAAAAATTGAATTTTTTTCTTTTAATCTGGATAACCAAACAACAAAAAGATCCAAACGCCGGAATAAGCAAAGCAAATGGGAGAAACTATACCAATTCAATCGTCTTTAAAATTCCTAGGAGTGACTATTGACGACCACTTAAGTTGCGAAGAGCATATCACAAATTAGAGAAAAGATTAAACTAGGTAGCTTAATCCTTGTACATTCTGGTTAAATATCTGAATCAAGAATCATTGAAGACCCTGTATCACGCAAATTTTGAGTGTTTATTAAGATTTGCCTTAATATTCTATAGGTCTAACTCTGCAACAGAAGGAATATTCAGAATACAAAAGAGGGTTTTTAGGTGCATTTTTAACATGAAGTATAGAGAATCGTGCAGGGCGTATTCAAAGACAAAACATCATGTCAATCTACGCTCTATACATATGAAGAGCACAGGGGAAGAACGATACATGTCCACAAAACTTGATTTTGAGAAAACCTGTTATTAAGGTTTCAAAACGTCTAGAGGCAAGGTTATAATCAAAATTGAAAAAATAAAAATTTGTGCAAACTTAATAACTCTTTAATAATCAACTGACGTAAAAATATAAAAAATAACCATTTTTGGTAGTCTAAAAAAAATTGGAAAAGAAAGAGAAGATTGGACAACAACCATTTTTCCCTACATTTCATCACCAATGAGCACTTCAACGCTGGTCATACCGTCCTCGCCTTCCTCGTTGTTCGCGCATTCCTAACCACCTCGGTAATACACATTAAAAATATTTCAAAAAAAAGGAGAGAAAACCATAAAGAGCAAGACGCGCTGAACGCACTTCTTAGCACGCATCTCAAGGGCCGAGACATTCATTCGTTTACATACAGAGGGATTGAGTTGTTATGCGAGACAAGTGGATGTGATCAAAGTGCAACGTCGCCGTTGCCGAATCGTAAGTACTGAACATAATCATTGCGCCAAGAGCATTTGCAATGTCGCCATTGCCGAATTCATAATCATACACACACAACAAAGCGCTACAATCAATAATTGCACCTATACAATTGCAATGTCGCCATTGCCGAATTCATAATCATACACACACAACAAAGTGCTGCAATCAATCATTGCATCGAGTGCAATTCGCAATGTCGCCATTGCCGAATTCATAATCATACACATACAACAAAGCGCTACAATCAATCATTGCACCAAGTGCAATTGCAACGTCGCCGTTTCCGAATTCACAATCATAAGCACATAACAAAGCGCTGCAATCAATTATTAGCACTAAGCGCAATTGCAACGTCGCCGTTGTCGAATTGGAGAGGTAAATCACATGGTCAAATAATAGATTCAAACGAAATGATGTCAATTTGATTTACTTTGTAATCATATAGGCGCTAAGTAGTTCAACTTATCGAATCAATTCATTGTCAATGTAAGCAAATAAACTGGGTTTTTAGTTCGACTTTTCCCAGCAATCGTGTGTTTTATTTAATTACCATTTCCTGTACAAATTGTTTATGTTTATTCCTAGTGACGAAAATTCTCTCCATAGGCGAGTTTTCGACGAAACACTCGTCATTGTTTTTCTTCCTTATTGGTCCTTTTTTTGGTCCCTCAATTTTAGAAAGATTTGTATAAAATTGTTGCGATGATGGTTTCTCCAAAATTTCTTAAGAAACTGCAAATCATCGTGTTTGGCAGCTTTTATCGGAAGAGGCGTCTCATAAATTTTCTTCTTGGGGATGATTGGCAGTTTTTGGGGGATTTTCCTCCTCTTGGGCATGGCTGGATGCACGTAACAACTTGCTTGCGTCCGTTATTCTTTCCGATTTTTTCCGTTTTTTGAAGCACGGCACTCCACATTGTCGTTCTCGTCACTTGACACACTCATTTCATTAAAATTGAGAGAACTGCTCGAAAAAGTAGGCGAATACCACCGGGAATAACAAAATCAACAAGTGATCAAAAAATAAACTGATCCTGTGATTCACGGACTGTAGGTGCGGCGCTCACGCCTCTAGAAGGGCCCGGACAAGAACCATTCTTTCCCGGGCGCGCGAGATGGAACCATTCTTCCCAGTGTGGTAGATTTTCCGTGTAATATCTTCAAAAGAAACCATTTTCTCCTTTGACGATATTAACAAGTTGCTAGCTACGCTAAGCAGGCAACTCTTTCCAAATTTGCCGCAAATATTTGGCATGAACCGTTCTTCCCATGTGCTCTTCAATTGTTATTATCTAATGATTTAAATTTGGCGCGCTTAATGTGATTTAAATTTACCGCGCAAGTTTTGTTCAGTCCACCCGAAGCTTAGGTGGCGCTTTACGTTTCCAACCTAACTGCACGTAGGTTTCATTTTTTGGGAATAGGTTGGGGTTGAGTGAAGTTGTAGACCTTATTTTTGAACGTCGAACGGATACTTTTATTTCGCGTCTGCACTATAACTGACTAACTCATCGAATGATCGTTATTCACTTTTTTCCATGGATCATAGCACGCTTCTGTTTTCCAAAGATAATATCCAGCATACTATGATCCATGAAATTAGAATCGTGGTTAGTGGCGTTCAGAATGATTGATGTATTTCAGTCCGCCACATCACCCCCTTACCAGTGACAACGATATATGTTCGAAAGAAACAAAATAAAAACATTGTTTGTGAAAGAGAAAAGAAAATTGATTGGTAACCGTTTTAAAACACTGTTATGTCGCGTTCCCGTGATTTAGTCCTTGTAACGGGAAGGAATCTGGACTCGTCTACCAGTCCGGGTGCGTAAATCGGTGGCCTCTGTTTTCGCATTTTCGCAGGCAGCAGGTGTTACCTGGGTTTTGGGGGTTTGAACAGTTGGTGCGTTCGAATGGTTTGGTGTTATGAAAGCTGCTTTTAGTCTATCGACTGATATTCGTTCGTTTCGGCCACCACGATCAATGATAAAGGTTTTAGTGCCACGTGATAAGACCTGGAATGGTCCTTCATAAGGTGTAATTGGGCTTCCAATCCTGTCGTTGCGAACAAATACGTGGGACGCCTCGTCAAGCTCCTTAAAAATGAAAGTTTTTGTGGAGCCGTGACGTTGAACCGGACTAGGTTTAATAGCGTTCATGCACCTTTTCAGACGTTTCACAAAAGATGTGTTTGGCTCTTTGGATGACGGTGTAAAGATTTCGGCCGGTAATCGAATTCCCGTTCCATAGAGGAGTTCCGCCGAGTTTGTTTGCAAATCTTCTTTAACCGCTGTACGTATGCCAAGTAAAACGATGGGCAAAACTTCTACCCAATTCTCCGTATCGTGGCATTTCAAAGCAGTCTTCAGCTGACGGTGAAAACGTTCCACCATGCCATTTGTCTGGGGGTGGTAAGCAGTCGTTCGTGCTGGTTTGCTCCCCGTTAATCGACATAATTCTCTAAATAATTCTGATTCAAACTGGCGTCCACGGTCGTGAGTAATTTTGATGGGTACACCGAAACGGGATATCCAAATAGAGAAAAATGCATATGCGACAGTTTGCGCTTCAATATTTGTAATTGGAACTACCTCTGGCCAGCGCGTAAACCTATCGATGCAGGTGAGGCAGTATCGGTAGCCTTGCGAATAGGGCATTGTGATGAGGTCGATATGTACGTGTTCAAAACGACCGGAGAGCTCGAAATCCTTCAAGGGTGTTGAAACGTGCCTCGTTATCTTGCATCGTTGGCATTGCATGCAATGACGGTCCACGGTCTTTGTTTATTGACGGCCACACGAAACGTTTTGTGATTAGTTTCTGTGTGACTCTGACACCAGGGTGCGAAAGGCCATGAATAGACAGGAAGATTCGTTTTCAAAGGCGTTCGGGAACGTAAGGCCTGACAATGTCATTTGAAACATCACATTGAAGGTGTAGGTTGTCGTCCGGAAAATTTATCTTCCTCATGTGCAACACAGTCGTCGTTGATTCAAGCAACGCTTGAAGTTCCGAATCTTCTTCCTGGGCAGTTTGTAGCTCTTCATGAGTGACAGAAGCTGACATTGCATCGACCCGGGAAAGTGCGTCCGATACTTAATAATTTTCCCTTTGATATGCCTTATATGGGTCGTAAATTGCCCGATATAATCTAGTTGTCGGAACTGACGTGGGGAGCATTTTTCAAGATTCTGTTTGAAAGAAAACGTTATAGGTTTATGGTCCGTATAGATATGAAAATACGGCGTTCAACGACATGTTTGAAACGCTTTACCGCACTGAATATCGCGAGTAATTCACGGTCATACGCTCTGTACTTCCGTTGAGCCTGAGCGAGCGATTTTGCGAAAAACGCTAATGGTTGCCACACGCCTTTCACACGTTGTTGTAGAGTGGCGTCGATACCGTGGTCGGACGCGTTGGTGACGATGCTGATGGGATACAGGGTGAGACAACAACGTTGCGTTCGCAAGTGCGGTTTTTGAATCGTCGAACGATTTTTGTACATTATCGGTCCACATGACAGGGGCGTTACCTTTTTTATCACCTTTTAACATATAATTTAACGGCTGAATCGTTTCTGCAATGTGTGGGATAAATCGTCGATAAAAATTAATCATTCCCAGATATCTACGAAGGTGTTTTACGGTTTTAGGTGGGGTAAAGTTCTGTATCGCATCGACGCGTTCCGGTAGTGGTTTGATACCGTGCTCATTCACAACGTAGCCGAGGAACGTGATTTCGCGCACTCCGAAAACGCACTTTGTTGGTTTGATCACGATTTTTTAAAACGCTCGAATAAAACTTTGAGATGCTCGAAATGTTTTTCTTCATTCTCCGAAGCGATAAGAAAGTCATCGATGAATGCGTATACAAAGTCGAGACCGCGGGTAATTTCGTCAACAAAACGTTGACCTGTTTGTCCAGCGTTGCGTAATCCAAACATCGTGACTGTAGATTCGTACAAACCGAAAGGAATCGAAATGGCAGTTTTCTCAATATCCTCCGGCGCGACTGGAATTTGGTGGTAAGCACGCACCAGGTCGACTTTCGAAAATATTTTTTGCCGTGAAGGTTTTGAGAGAAATCTTCGATGTGGGAGGCGTGTATCTGTCCGGGATGGTTCGTGCATTGAGCAATCTGTAGTCACCGCATGGACGCATGGAACCGTCCTTTTCCACGCGATGTGAAGCGGCGCGGCCCACGGGCTTTCGATGGACGAATGCACCCTTGATAGAGCATCAGGTCAAACTCATTTTTTACCTGTTGTAACAAGTCGGGAGCGAGTCGACGGGGCTTCGCAAATGTAGGTGGACCAGGTGTCGTTTTGATGTGGTGCTGAACGTGGTGTTTAGCTGCTGCTTTCCCAAAACTCGGTGGTCGCGTCAGCTCAGGAAATTCGGCGAGTAATTTATGATAGACGGTTTCACCGGTAATAGTCTTAATCAACGAAACTCCCGCACTAACTTCACGACCGAGTACAAAAAGATTCGTGGTTGTATCGATTAAACGTTTATTGCGAGCGTCGACGAGAAGACCGTAGTGTGCTAAAAAGTCCATACCAATTATAGGCGCACTAACGTCCGAAATCGTAAAACGCCACTTAAATTCACGTTGAAGCGAAAAGTTTAAATTTACCGCGATTTGTCCGTATGTAGCGATCGGGGAGCCGTTTGCAGCGAAGAGTTCGTACTCGCACTTTTTAAACGGGCCGCGTAGCCGTCTTTTTGGGTAAACGCACAATTCAGCGCCAGTGTCCACTAAAAACGAAATTTTCGAATATTTGTCTGTCACGAAGATGCGGCGTGATCCACCACCGTCAGCGTTGGCCGCCTCTACTGACGGCGTTCTGAGTTTTCCGCGTTCCATGAACAGGGTGCGTAACATTTATTGGATCTCTCCCTGAATTTTCGATGGAACCAGCAAAGTTCGTGTCCGGTGACGCGCGGTTTAGAGGTCGCATTACGGGAACCAGGAGTGTTTTGTTCGCGGGTGCGTTGTTGCGAATGCGAATGTGCTGATAGGTTATTTACCTGACGTTGAAGATTGTCGATTTTCGTCGTGAGCTCCTTGATAAGTTCATTAACGCCATCGATATTCGTATCTTGTTTACGTTCATCACGCACGCTGCAAATTTGCCCCCGGTCAGGTCGAATTTCGTGCACTTTGTCCGCAATTCTTGCCAAATTATCATCGTCGGTCTCGGTGCTCACAGACAAAACTTGCTGCACTTGTATTGGTAACCGTAACTTCCACAAGTTGACAATGAATTTGTCAAGCTCCTGACCCTTTGTACAATTTGCAAGATTTCGCAGATAACGCAGGTACTGTGTTGGCGTTCGGTCACCCATTTCTTCGTTCTCGAGCAGTTTTTGGACACGTGAAGAATCCGATAACGATAATCGTTTTATCAAGGCGTTTTTTAATTCACCGTATTTTCCGTTGGTCGAAGGATCAGTGATAATGTCTTCGACGAGCTCAACGTATTGTTCGCCGAGAGCTGAAAGCACCAAATTCCATTTTGTTGCCTCGTTTGTTATCCGCGCAAGGGAAAACTGCGATTCCACCATACAAAACCACAGCGCAATTTTGTGTGGCCAAAAAGATGGGATCTTTGCACTCGTGGTGATGCTATTAATCGATTCGCCTGGCGATACATTTTCCACGGTCACGATCACTTCGTCTTTTGTTTCAGACATCGTGTTTCACGCGGTAAGACAGACGAAAAATGTTCAAGTACAAAGAAATAAAGTGAACTATCACTCACGATCGCGATATTCCCGTTTTACGCACAATTTGTGCAGTCGGGGTCACCACTTGGGAATAGGTTAGGTTGAGTGAAGTTGTAGACCTTATTTTTGAACGTCGAACGGATACTTTTATTTCGCGTCTGCACTATAACTGACTAACTCATCGAATGATCGTTATTCACTTTTTTCCATGGATCATAGCACGCTTCTGTTTTCCAAAGATAATATCCAGCATACTATGATCCATGAAATTAGAATCGTGGTTAGTGGCGTTCATAATGATTGATGTATTTCAGTCCGCCACATCATGGTGACCTACTGACGTGATAATATAGAGCTATGCATCCGCGATCCTATCGGATCACATAGCTCACAATGCGTTTCGTCCCAGGCACACCTACGAAGGACTCATCAGTATGGCTGATGTAGGTGTGCCCTGCCATATACGCTGGGGAAAGCCCCGAGAGTGGAATGCTGCGGAGACCTTATAAGCCACGCTGTACAGATGTATTGCGACGGCGTTAGTCGCACGCGCCATCTGGCGGACGGTAGTCGAGGTCCCCACATGACTCCTCCCCAGTAACGGACAGGATGGAACGGGACGATGAAGGGTTGCGGTGGTTTCCAGTGGTCGGCGGCACAGCCGGGTGATTTGCACCTGCTGAACTGTGCCACGGTACCGTGCGGCCGGGTGATTTGCACCTAATCAGAGCCGCGGCACCGCATGTCGTGACCTACCGGGGATCACGTCGGGGTCACCACTTTGGGAATAGGTTGGGGTTGGAGTGAAGTTGTAGACCTTATTTTTGAACGTCGAACGGATACTTTTATTTCGCGTCTGCACTATAACTGACTAACTCATCGAATGATCGTTATTCACTTTTTCCATGGATCATAGCACGCTTCTGTTTTCCAAAGATAATATCCAGCATACTATGATCCATGAAATTAGAATCGTGGTTAGTGGCGTTCAGAATGATTGATGTATTTCAGTCCGCCACAATTTCTCGTGAACGATATATTCTGTGGCTTACAAGCATTATACATAGATAAAATAATATATCAGATGCCAAACTTAGTACTAATATTCTGTGAACGTGTTCGACTTTCGCGCACCCCGGAGAGTATTGTGAACTAACGACGAACGAGCCGATAATATAATTTCCTATTTACCGACCTACTTGCTGATGGTGGCGCCACCCCCGGCAGTAATCTTAACCATTCAAGAATGTTCATTAACCCCGGGGAAATAAATACATTTAAAACATTTTTTCATGAATTCAAATATTTATTCATAACGTCAAAGATTTACATATATACCTTTACATGTTCATATAGCTGATCGATCTGCTGAAATGAAGTCCTTCACATTCTGTAGAGTTCTGAAACAAAAACCAAAATCAATAATTGTTTTTTGAAAGAAAATTGTAGGGCAAAATCAAAACAATTGATACCAACAAAATCAATGTTTTTCTGATAAAGAACCCAGTATGATTATATAAACTACAAATTAAATAACCCAATTTCAACAAGAGAAAAAGAATTATGCAATAAACATTACAAAATTGAAGTATATGTATATTAAAATAACAAAAATTGAATTTCCATAATGTGAAAAAAGAAAAGAAAATTATCAACAAAAAATAAAGAAAGCTATTAATAAAAATAAAAAATTCTCATCTGACAAAAATTCTATCTGTCTTAAAAAAACACAATCTGCCATATCATTTTTGAGAATCATAGTAACATTTTCTTCGTTCGAAAGATTATAAATAAGATTAAAAGGACTCGGGGTGAATAAATATGTTAAAACAAAACTATTCCTTGAAAGTTTTATAATAGTGACACAATTGCTGTTAGGTTAATGTAAACCATATTCTAATTCATTAATTTAGTTTAAAAACTTTCAGCACATTATGTATTCTAAAAATATTGGGCTAAAGGGTAATAAGGATTTAGTAGAATAAAAACATGTACAGAATATCTACTTACCTAACACCAAACTTAAAAACAATGCTAACACATACACCCGAGAAACGACGTTAAAACGGAAACAGACGAATATAAAAATCTTTCTCTCTCCCTCTCTTTGTCTACTCTTATGGGATTAGTTCCAAATACTGCCTGGGTGCGCTGAAACTCACCAACGTCATCGGCTGGAGAGTAGGGTATCTGTTATATTATTTTATCTATGGTATTATACGTCTATGGTGGCTTATACATAGAACACAGAATATATTTTAATATACAGAATCATAGACATATTAAACTCTTTTGTCTATGAATAAAATAGAACACAGAGTGTTAGCTGTGAAATAAAACATCATGGCAGGCCTGATAGTCGGAAGGTATATTGAGTTCACCTGCCAGGTCATGGGTCCGAGTCCCACTTTTCTGCTTCACTGCGAACGTAGTCACGTACATCTCCGTCAGCTGATCGTTCCCGAAACTTCTCGATACGGACCCGAACGAAGAATAAATGTGCGGAAATGAATTTTCAAACGGCTATAATTTTTTTACGGTACATCACAGAGTGATAAGGGTTGTAGTTTTGGAATTAGAATTAATCAAAGTTTGTATTACAATAATTTTTTTTCGATTCTCGCACTTTTACTAAACCGAAGGCTTACCCAAATCATGGGTACGCCACTGATCCTATTTTCAATTTCAATATCGCCGATGTTAAATATTGTTCATTGAGAAAATAAAACATTTGCTGTAATGCGATGTTTTAAATGACCGTTCACCCAAAGTTTTTCCTGAAAAACTATCATATTCCATGAAAACTGTTTCAATAAGGAAAAGCGAAGTTTTATTATCAAAATTAAAAAGTTCATCATTCAATGTTCAACGGATTCGTATAAAATAGCCCGTGATAAGTTCCTCGCAGTCGCCCATCTTAACGCCTCCAATTTGTCCTCGATTTTATCGTCCCCTTTATGCTCTTCCATAGAATTAATAATCTTATAAGTATCATTCGATGAAAATATCAAATCATCACTTTCTAATAAAGGAATTATTTCCCACAATAAAACGTGCCAAAAACTGAAAAATGAAATACATTAAACTCG
>JAIFOV010000783.1:0-19747 GCA_020654155.1 Novius pumilus
AACAAATACATATGGAGGTAAAAACGTAAAAATTGCGAGATACAACAGTTTAACATTGCGAAATCTATTCACAAAACCAAAGACAGAACCCCTACCTTGCTGAATTCAAATGTCGTATACAAGATCAAGTGTGGTGGATGCGAAGGTGTGTACATCGGCCAGACAAAGCAAACGCTGAAACAACGGATAACACAGCATAAGAGTGATGCAAAAATAGGAAAGAGATCGTGTGTTTTGTCTTGTCATATGCAGGATAATGACCATCCGTTCGACTTTGAAAATGCGAAAATACTCGAAAGAGAGAAGAATCTGAAGAAGAGAACATTCCTGGAAATGGTTCATATAAACTTAACACCGAATACGATTAATTCGAGATCTGATGTAGATCAATTGAGTTCGATTTATTGCGGAATATTAAATTTCTCGTGACCGTTCATTCTGCCGAGGCGATGAAAATATTGTTGACGCGTTGATTTGTTTATTGTTTTTTGGGTTTTCTCCTTCTTGGTAGTAGCTGATCGTCGCACTTGTGCACGAACGCTCGAACGCGAAGGATGTTTGGTTGTTTCCGAACAATTTGTTCGCGTAAGTTACGTTCTCTTCGCTTGCGCTAGATATCGTTGCTCTACTTTCGTTTTATATGCTGTCACCTAAATTAAGTTTGCTACTCTGATTGTAAGCTGATATGATTGTTTTTCTAATTGATGACCATTATTTATGTTATTTTATTGTAGCTACAACCCGCCGATGAAGTTGCTAACCAGTAACGCAATATACGGGAATGATTCAGAATAAATGAGTTGATACATTGCATTCACTCCTAGACCGAAACCCGAGAACCTTTTTACACAATATATATATATATATATATATATACAACCTTCAATGAGGGTATGCGGCAGAAAAACAGGCTAATGATCTGATCATAGTTGTTTTGGTTTATACATGATAATTGCTGTAAGTTTGGTTGCCTGCGAATTGCAGGTTTATTAGAACTGGTGCACCAGGTGTGTAGGATGACGTTTTTAATGAATGTCATTATTATATTCCTGGTTGTTCGTTCGCTTTGGTTATATGAGAGTTTGGATCGTTCTTCGGGGACTGTTTTCGATTGGGTTGGTTTGGCGAGTTCGGATGGTTTTACCGTTCGTTTGCTGTTGTACTTTTTGCGATTTACTCCGGATGAGTTTGTTAACATCTTGGGCGTGGTACTGTTAGCTGTAAGTTTTTTTTTTTATACATTTAAGGATTCATATAATTTTAGTTCTCCTGACTTGCTGTAACAAATTGTTTCGATTCCAGACCCTGAGGATGGCAAAATTGTTGCCGAAATATAGGTATTGCTAAAAAAGTCCATCATTAGCCTGTTTTTCTGCCGCATACCCTCATTGAAGGTTGTGATAATACAGCTGTCGGCGGTTACATAATTAAATATTTCATTATATATATATATATACAAACGAAGAGGCTATTTCTGGAAATGGTTCACATCAACAGAAACCAGCATTCAATGAATAAAAGAACTGACATAAACGGACTCAGTGAAATTTACTCGTACTTACTTAGCTTGGATGATTGATCTACATTTGATACCTTTGATCTACTTTATATAAAGTCAATTTTTGAAAGAAATCACATGTCAGTTTAACAATAACATTGTTCTAGGTTAATAATACTGCGAATTACTTGTACAACACCACTTGAAAATACGAATGATTGTTGAATATCCTCATCCCGATAAATCTTAATATTCGTAAGTTTTGTAATATTGATATGTACATATAATTGTATTATCATAATTTCACACTTTGTAGAAACCTTGAAAAAGAGGGAAATAACCTTCGAAAGCTTGGTAAGAGAATGAAATAGATTCTACTTATTGCCCGGATTAGTTGCTGCATTTCCCACAACCCCCTGTTTTTCATATAATTCTTCAGCAAATATTTTTGAGATTCTTATATATATATATATACTATAATAGAGGAAGAGTATTAGTCGTAAAAAGCAAAACGCTATTATTAGGTGTATAAGGTGTTTCGACTATAGAGGCAGATTTGAAGTAGTCCAATCTAATTTTTAATGACTCAATATTTCGTTACACAATCGTGAACATCCTCGGGAGTAACTATAATTATAAAACGATTGTTAAAATACGGTTGATAAGTTATAAAGGAACTTACATTACTTAGACTTACTATGAGCTTACGTTTCTTTAGGAGAGCGAATTTTTTTTAAATGTACAAGATGTTATTTGACAATTAATGATAACAATTTCATATTACAACGGTTGTTAAGCAATTTAACAATTAATTGTTGATGTCAAGAGAGTAGAAAGCTGAAAATGTTACTTAGATTATCAGTATCTGATTTCTCATTCATAGTGTTATTTTTCCTTATGTTACACATTTCCAGAAAAAGACGTCTCTTGTAGTTAATTTCACGATCTAAAATTTTGACATTATCGAAATCAATGTTGTGTCCTGTATTTTTCTTATGTTTTCCTACTGCACATCTTTCTGGTCTCAAAACGCAGTCACTCTTATGTAATGCAATCCGTCTTCTTAAGGCTTGTGATGTTTGACCTATGTATATCAACGGGCATTGCTTACAATTCAGTTGATATATCACGTTTTTTGGGAAAGGATTTTAATTTTGTCTTTTGTGTTTTTGTATAAAGATTTTCCCAATATCAAATTATAATATCCTATTTTGGTATTGGTGTATTTTCTAAAAGTTTGGTTAGTTCTGGAGTGATTTCCTTGATGTATGGAAGTTTGGCGAAGTTTTGAGTATTTTCGTTGATATTTTCTTCATGTCTTTGTCGCTGAGAGTAGTTTGATATATCCTGGGGTTTGTCGTGTTGTATATAAGTCTTTTGAGAAAATGAATGGAGTAACCATTTTCTTTCATTAAATCAAATAATCTTCTTAAAGCTGCATTCCTAAATGTGGGATGTGTGATGTCTGTGATTATCTTTTTAAGACCTAATATCACATTCGTTTTAACTTTGATGTCATGGTAGGATTTCATATTTATGTATCTACCGGAACTGATAGGTTTCTGGTACCAATCTAATTTGATAGTGTTATCAAAGTCTCTAAAAATTTTGGTATCCAAACATTGACTTTTCAAAAAGAGTTTTACGTCCAAAAATTTTCAATGATTTCCTGCTCCATCAAAATATTTCATATGATAAAGAATTCCAGAAAGTGAAAATGTTCATTTAAAAAACTAGACAAACTCAAAATCAACTATTTGAATGGCATCAAATGCAAACAGTCTTGGATTGTAAATCTTACTAACACTACATTTCCGAGGATGTTCTTAAAATTTTATCTCTGGGCCCAAAATTTTCTTTCGCTCCTAATCGTAAACAAATTTCGATTAAAAAATTACTAGCTGATACAGAATACATTATTGGTAACATAAATTCAAATTTTAAGGATCTAGTAAGAGCTCAAGCGACAAATATATTAACAAATTTTTCCTGAAAAATAATTCGAGGCCTAATTTCATCAATCAACTTTTTGTGAAAACCAAAAAATTTCTAAATGATAATGACAATGTTTTGGTATTGAATTCGGACAAAGGAAATATGACTGTAATAATGGAGAAGAGTGAATATTATCAGAAATGCGATTCTTTGGTTCATGATACGAATATTTATGAACAACTATCAAGAGATCCTACTACAAGAATTGAAAGAGAAAACAATACATGGGTTAAACGATTGAAAGACGAAAATTTTATCGACGCCGCTATCGCAAAAGAATTGACGTGTTATGGTTCTTTCCCACCAAGGTTTTATGGCCTCCCAAAGGTACATAAACCTCAAGTTCCAATGAGACCCATAGTTAACACAATCTCATCACCAACATCTCTCTTGAGTAAATACATCGCAAATATACTTAAAGTTTCTTTCATGGATATCAATGAATTTCAAATCTCAAATTCGAAAATGTTCGCAGAAAAGATAAATGATTTCAATGTACCGGAAAATTATGAAGTTATATCGTTGGATGTGGTATCCTTATTCACTAACATTTCTCTTGAATTGACAATTTATATAATCGATGAAAACTGGGAAAGCATCATGGAACACACGAATATACCAAAAGAAATCTTCATACAACTTATTGAATTCCTTTTCGGATCGAATTTTTTCGTATACTGCAATACTTTCTATCGACAAAAGTTTGGTTGCCCGATGGGTAGTTGCCCCAGCCCCATCTTAGCAGATATTGTTATGACAACCACCATAAAAACATCTTTAAGTAAATTATCTTTCGTTCCGCCATTCATTTATCAATATGTTGATGACTTAGTACTGTCCATTCCTGAAGATAAAGGAGAAGAAGTTTTACGAGTTTTTAACTCTTTTGACGACCACATAAAATTTACAATAGAAAGAGAAAATAATAGATGTGTTCCTTCTTGGATACCAAAATTTTTAGAGACTTTGATAACACTATCAAATTAGATTGGTACCAGAAACCTATCAGTTCCGGTAGATACATAAATATGAAATCCTACCATGACATCAAAGTTAAAACGAATGTGATATTAGGTCTTAAAAGATAATCACAGACATCACACATCCACATTTAGAATGCAGCTTTAAGAAGATTATTTGATTTAATGAAAGAAAATGGTTACTCCATTCATTTTCTCAAAAGACTTATATACAACACGACAAACCCCAGGATATATCAAACTACTCTCCAGCGACAAAGACATGAAGAAAATATCAACGAAAATACTCAAAACTTCGCCAAACTTCCATACATCAAGGAAATCACTCCAGAACTAACCAAACTTTTTAGAAAATACACCAATACCAAAATAGGATATTATAATTTGATATTGGGAAAATCTTTATACAAAAACACAAAAGACAAAATTAAAATCCTTTCCCAAAAAAACGTGATATATCAACTGAATTGTAAGCAATGCCCGTTGATATACATAGGTCAAACATCACAAGCCTTAAGAAGACGGATTGCATTACATAAGAGTGACTGCGTTTTGAGACCAGAAAGATGTGCAGTAGGAAAACATAAGAAAAAATACAGGACACAACATTGATTTCGATAATGTCAAAATTTTAGATCGTGAAATTAACTACAAGAGACGTCTTTTTCTGGAAATGTGTAACATAAGGAAAAATAACACTATGAATGAGAAATCAGATACTGATAATCTAAGTAACATTTTCAGCTTTCTACTCTCCTTGACATCAACAATTAATTGTTAAATTGCTTAACAACCGTTGTAATATGAAATTGTTATCATTAATTGTCAAATAACATCTTGTACATTTAAAAAAAATTCGCTCTCCTAAAGAAACGTAAGCTCATAGTAAGTCTAAGTAATGTAAGTTCCTTTATAACTTATCAACCGTATTTTAACAATCGTTTTATAATTATAGTTACTCCGAGGATGTTCACGATTGTGTAACGAAATATTGAGTCATTAAAAAATTAGATTGGACTACTTCAAATCTGCCTCTATAGTCGAAACACCCTTATACACTAATAATATATATATATATATATATATATAATTGTCTACCTAAAGGAAATAAAAACCCAAATTGTACGAAAGAGGAGAAGTTCCACAAGTTAAAGAATTAAAACTCCGATTAGTCTTCATTATTATAACATTGAAACATGTTTTCCTTATAAAACTGTATTTTTATGTAGGGAAGCAATACACAAGGTGGTACAAAACCATTTGGTTGGATCAGCGATATTTGACGCAGAGTTGAACTCAATTTTTATGTAATACAAAACAAATACTCTAACTACGTCATTCGCATTTACATTCAGTCTGTGCAAAAAATATTTTTATTCTTTTTATGCCTACACAAAAGAAAGTCTCGAGTTTCTTCAAGAAATACTTTAAAACCATAGCGTATGAAAAATCATCACCTGTATAGGTTTTTTCATTCACTCAATGGAAGGAAAGGATCGAAAGTTCAAATGAATCAAGCTGTTATCATCTGTTCAGCTTATTTTGATTATGGAAATACAAACGATGAACTAATGTCATTATTTGAATCATCATCACATAAAAGCATTGAAAATCAAGTCAATAACAATCAGTTTTCTTATTATTTTTAAAATAAATCACTCACGGAAAATATTCAACCTTCTACGTGCCGGACTCGCCTATAAATTCAAAATTAATTACATTGATGAACCTTTAATTATTTCGTGTTACCTCGCTGCTTCTCTTAGAAAAACTTTTTCCTGCAAAACAGAACACGGATTCTGCTTGGAGTACTTTTTAGGCTCAGGATTCTGTTCGTTTACAGGATGAACTTCGTTACCCTGAAGGGACAATCTTCCGCCATTTTTGCTGGGGGTAGGTGGTCCGGGTTTTTTATAATAAGTCGTCCCGAAATCTTTTTTTCGTTTCGATTCTTCCGGTAGTAGTCTTGATAAGATATCATCAAATGGCAATTTACCAGTCTGAAAGTGCAAATTTAAATCAATGGGCGATTAATAATCTCCATTCCAGTAAGTATTTCTTGGATCATTTACTGAGAACTAAGTTGAAATATTTATATCGTACCTTCACGTCATCCTCTTTGAAATCATCCCGAGTGCAAAATTGCAACTCCGCCGGGTAGGACGATTTCAAATGTGGCGGTACTAATGAATTTCTCCGCGGTACTAATGAATCGCCAATTCCGATATCCTGAAAGTTCTATCTTCTACAACATTCCTAGTATCACACCTTCCTTGTTTCAAATCAGTCAAATATTTATTATTAAATAATTCCTCCTCGTCTTCCATTTGTAAATTTTGTCCTATATTAATAATAATAATGATGCAAAACAAAATCTTTCTATTCAGATGAACGACTTACCCATATCGTTAGAAGGTCCGATGGTCGTCCTTCGGGCCACCATGACATCCTCAATCATCGTTTGCGTACAAATACTACCGCGCCTATCGTCCATCTGTTTACGCGTTTCCAAACTAGACGGATTAATTTTCGTGGGGTGTTTAAACTCCAATAACTTGGGCAAGGCGAAGTCCGTGAAATTTTCGGACTCTCGAGGATTCAAACTTGGCAACGATTCCCTCAAGTAGAACGGATTATTGGATTGCGATTCACTTTCCAACGATTGTATTTTGCGTTCCGCGTTGCACAACTCGTTTTTAAGTTGATCGATCACATTCAAAAGAGAGATCTGAAAAGTGAAGCATATTAAGAATGAAGTAAACTTGGTACAACTAAATTTACATTTTCCTTTTGTCCCACTTTAGCTTTTTCGATCTCTTTATTTAATTCATCCTTGTACAACTGAATCTGAAATTAATCATTTTTAAGTTATTTGCTTTAGGGCTTGGAAGTACGAAGTAACTTACGGTTTTAATTTTCATTTTTTCTAATTTATCTTCATAATCTGATTTGATTTCTTGTACTTGTTTGGATGTTTTCGCTTCGGTTTCCAGTTTCTCTTTTTTTATTAGTCGCAAGAACTCGTCGCGATCTCGCGCCCTTTTATATTTTATGGTATCAACGTCGGTGATTAATTTATTATTCTCTTCTAGTAGTTTATCATATGCTTCTTTGATTAAATTAAGTTTTCCGATTTCTTGTCTCTGTTCTTCGATCGCCCTCTTCGATTGTTTATTTTCCGACTCTAATTTTGCATTAATCACTTTGATGTTCGAATAGGCCTCTTGTAATTTCGTTAAATCGGAACGTAAACGGTTTTCTTGTTCGACAACTGGATCGTCGAATGGAGTTGAGCCTCTTATAAAATTCTCGTTGGTCTTATCACAATTTTCTTGTAGGTTAGTTAATTTCGCCTCGTATTCTTTTAATACCCTTTCTTGATTGTCTCTATAATCAATATACTCTTTTAATAAAAGGTTGTAATGTACATCATTATCGGGATTCGGACTGTTGTCTTTCAATTGTTTTATTTCTTCACGAAGTTTTTTAATTGTTTTTTCCATCAAGCATTTGGAATTTTCCAGCAGAATCACCTTCTGTCTCAGTTGCATATTCTTTTTCTTAAGTTCGTCTTCTTTCATTTTTCCAACGTTTATTTTTGTGGACGCGCACAAAACGTTCTCTTTATCGATATTGGAAGCTTCTTCGTGTTGATTAAAGTGCTCGAAGTCTTTTAATAACGATTTAGTTTGGATTACAGCATCGGTAGCAAGATCTACTAAACTGGATAAGTGAGTGTTTATATCATCTAAATCGTATTTCGTTAAATAATTTTCAATGTTTACATCCAAAGTTGATAAAATAGAGTCGCAATTATTCACGGTGTATTTCAAAATATCTTCAATAATTATTTCGAGCGATTCTTTTTTATCCAACAAATTTTTAATATTTTGATTGTCTTTGGGGAGGTTTCTATTCAAAGTTATTGCAGAGACCAGTAAATTGCTAACTAGAGTTTCCATATGATATGATGTTATTCAAATTTTTCGTGAACAAGTCGCAATGATTTTTGAAGTCCTCGTATGTTTGTTTTTGTAAATCGTTACTTTTTATTAATGCTTCATTTATCTGTTGTAATTCGAGATTTTTTTTTTTTCAAGGAATTTGTTATCGGCGGAAAATTCTAATTGGGTTTGTAAAGTAACGATTGATTTATTAAGCGCTTGTATTCGTTCTTCATATTCTTCTTTGTTTTTATTCAGTTCTTTATTATGTAATGCAATGGTTTCAATTTCGTTTTTCTTGGTTTCAAGTGTTGCGTTCAACGTTTGTTCCAATAACTTGTAATCTTCTTGCAATTCACTCAATTTCATTTGACAGGAAGATCTCTCTTCAGTTAATTGCTTTAGTTCAGCTTCTAAACTATTAATTACGTCATCTTTTTGACTGAGTATTTTTTGTAATATTTACTTCCGTAGCTTGCTCTAAAACTTTCTCATTAAGTGACTGCATCTGTTTTTCATGTTCCTCCTTCAATTCTCGTATTTGGTGTTCAAGTGCTTCATTCTCCTCCTTGATTTTATTCAATTCGAACGATTGACTTGACATGAGATGCTCGATTTCTTTTTGATGTTCAACTATTTTTCCCCTCAAATTATCAACTGGCCTTTCATGTTGGGTATTAATATTTTTTTCAAAATCAGTTAACCTAATATTGTAGTCCAAAGCCATTTGCACCATTTGTTTCTGTTTTTCTTCCAGTTGTTCCATTGTTTTGTTCATTTGGTCGTGTAGTTTAGAGATCGATTCTGCTTTAAATTTGGTTTTTTCTTCAGATGAAGATTCTTTCAAATTACTAATATCTTCTTCGAATTTCGAGTATTTAAATTCGTAATCTTGCTGTTCCTTTTTGAGCTTATCATTTAATGAATTAATTTCTTTCTTTTTTTGTTCAATTAATGCGTTTAAAGCTGGCCGTCCATTAGGTCGGTGGGTGGCGCGGCGCGGCGCGCCAAAAGTGTAGGTTCGTCCATTGTGGGGCGGGCGGCCAGGTCGGTAAAACGATATACCGAGTTATCGCGTCAGTTATCGTTGAATCGTTGTTCGCATTACGAAAGTTTTTCTATTTGCTACTTTGGCGGATGCTGAAGAAGATAAAATTCAAAAAAAGAAATGGGTTCATGACATTAATATGAAAAGGAAAGAATTTGGCAAATTTAATTTTTGAATACTTCAGGATGTCTCCAGACATGCTTTTAAGCTTTTCAACTATTAAGGCCTGAAATTGAAAGGCAAACTACACAATTTCGTGAAACGGTCCCTTATTTTGCGTGTCCATATCAATAGAAAAACATCGCGAGATTAAATGCAAGTGAACAGAGAGAATCTATTGGAATAAGAATGGTGCACGCATATCGACAAACATCTCCATGTCTAGACTAAACAGATGACGTCAAGAACGACCAAATTTGCGATAATTCCGCTCCGTCGTCCGTCCACTGGGTCGGTAGAGCGGAACGGCGGCGATCGCGCTCGAAGTCTCGAAAGATCTCCAGCGCGGATATTTTTCGACCGCCCTGCGCCGCTCTGCGATACCGACCTAGTCGACGGACTCCCATAAGTTTATACTGAAACTTCCAAACGGATATTCCGGCTGCGCGCCGCGCTCACCGCTCCACCGACCTAATGGACGGCCAGCTTAATTTGCTAACTTCTTCACGATCATTTTTTTCTTTTTTTGCGTAATTTGATAATAAATTTTTGAATGTTTCTACTTTGGAATGAAACTCTGCATTTAATAATTGAACATGAGTAAAATGTTTATTTTTCATCTCTTCACATTTTTTATTCGATTCATCTTTCAAATCGTCAATATTTTTTTGCAAAATTTTCTTTTCTTCTTCAAATTCACTTATTCTTATATTAAGCCTTGACAGAAGATTTTCTAAATTGTGAAGTTTTGTTTGAAGCTCCCCTTTTTCGTTCAATAGTTGCTTCAATTGAATTTCTAAATTCTTTCCTTTTTCCTTTGCATTACTTAATTCTTCATCATACTCCAACATTTTTGTTTCGTAATCAATTTTAGTAATATCAATTTCTTCTTTTTTATTTTTAAGTTCATTATTTAAGATACCAATTTGAATTTGATATTTCTGTTCCAAAACAACTTTCGCTTTCAGATTTTCTATCAATGACAGATCCTGGGTTTTAGTTTTAATAAGCGACTCATACGACGCAATTAATTCACCCCGCTGAACATAAATATTTACAATTTCTTCATCGCGTTCATTCAATTTGCACTTTAAAACGCTCAATTCTTATTTCAAACTACTGAGCTCGGACTGATGAAATTTTTCTATTTCGACGAAAATATCAATAAAAGCGTTTATTTTACTAATGTGTTTACCGAGAATATCGATTTCATTCAACTTGTCATTCCCCCTTTTCTCAGGGCTCTCCAACTCAGATAACTTATTGAATTGATTGTGAGCTATTTGAAAATTGTTTATGATTTGTGAACTATCAAATCGGCCTTTTAGGGAATTTACTAATTTGATCAATTCCTTGTTATACACACTAACAGTTGCAGTGAAACAATTATAGCCTTCGTTTAAATTGCGGTTTTCGAATTTCAAATTTTCCATCTCTTGATCCATGTGTAACTGTTGGTCATTTAAGGTTTCAATCTGAAGAAAAATTATGAATTATGAAGTATCTACAATAGCGGAAGGGCTTGAAAACAAAACTTACTTTCTTTTTCAATTCCAAATTCAACTTAATCGCATCTTTTAGTTGTAGTTCAACAACGGCTGTTGCCATATTTTCGCCGACGTCAGGAAGGGATATTGCACGAACAATTGTGGACGTTTCTAGATAACTTTCATCTGATGATTGACCCTTGAGCTCCTTTAATAACTCATTTAATTCATTGCAGTGACTTCGAAGTGAAGTGATTTCTGCTTGTTGTTTAGCAGATAGAGCATCCAGGTCTTCATTCATCTTTTCCAAATTTAGACATTTCATTGTTAGTTGTGTAAAATCCGTTTCACGTTGTGAAAGCTGAAATTAAAAAATTATTAATCCAATCCATAATCAGGAAATGCAATTACGGTCTTCTCCATTTTATTATTCTCTTCCAATAAATCGGTGTGTTCTTTTTCAATTCGTTCTATATAATTTTCCAAACTTTGTATTTCTGTTTTCTGTATTTTCAAGGTAGAAGTCAAGTCGATTGGTTGAAAGTGAGGAGGCGTTCTGCACTCCAGAGTGGTGATTTGCTTCCTCAGTTTTTGAACTTTGACTTCACTTTGGCTTAATAAATTTTCTATAAATAAAGCATTGTAAATAAAAACTTGCAAGTGGTTTACATATACTTACTAATTTTAATGATTTCATTACTTTGACGATGTAGTTCTTCTTGTAAATCAATTTTCTCAAAACGCTCCATTTCTAATGCACTTTTCAACTTGGCGAACTCTTTGTCTTTTTCTAAAATGGTCTCTACAGTATCACCAATATTTTGACAAATATTAATTTAAAGGTATTTGTTTACAGTCACATTGTTCAGTAACGTTACTTAAATCATTAATGATGGTTAATAATTTCTCGTTCGTAACTTTATTGTCTATCGACTGCAAGAATCTTTTAATGATAATTTGTGCATTTTTAGATAAACCGACACATAATGGAGATAAAAAAAATCTCTTCTATCATGCATACAGGTGTAATGCATTAAGAGAGACGTCAACATCTCCAAATCACTAATAGTTGGTGCATCGAAATGTGTGTCAGCTCCTAAATCCAGTGTGATGTTATGGTAATTAATTTTTATGAAATCTGCCATTTTTTCTTTTGTCGGTATTTCCATTGTTTCATCAACGTGGAAGCTGCAAATAGGTAGAATGGCATCTTTGGAGAAGAAAAATACTTTCAATCTTACATTTTGTGAAGGATATTATTGAAAAATTCTCCATCTTTGAGCTGTTCCAAAGTGATTATTTTATCGGATATCCTCAGACAGTTACACTGAAGACGATAGCGCCATTTTTTCCATGAAAATTATATTACATTAATAACTTACCCATTGAACAAGTAAATTACACCACAACATTATTTTGCAAGAGATTTTATCAAATTTTTAAATTAACTATCAGCTTGATTAAATCCCGTTGAAATTGTAAAATTCGTTACTAACCGATCTTTCGTTGACATTGACGTTTTAGGCCGTTAGCCACAGACAAATAAGATTTGTTTATGCTAGCATTACACCAACGAATATACAACGCTTATATCTCTTACGGGCGAGTTTGGCTTCCTTGGGTAACAAACAAACATGTTATGTTACCCACTCGCTAGAGGCGCCACTTGTAATCAACATATTTTACAACACTGTTGTCAGATCTGCTGACATTGCCTAGGTCTACGAACGTATATTCAAGGATTGTATCGTTGATTCTACCGCTTCGGATTTTTCGTAACAGCATTTTTATAACGAAAGAGGACAATAAATGGAAATTAGTAATGGGACGAATTCTTATATGAGAAAATGAAAATTTTTAGATTTATTACCGTTTAACTACGTAGTTTATTTTTAGTTACCGCATTTTCAATACTCACATGAAAAATTTTGACCGTATAGTATTCGTTTTTATAATGATTAAATGCATGTTTGCTTGAAGTTACCTTCAGAGAAATTGACTCTGAAGCTGCGGAAGGTTCAAGATATTGGGTTACATTCCTAAATACAATCTCTGATTTTGTTTTGATTCGACTTGGCATCACTGCCGATGTCCAAAGCAGTAAGTGGCGCCCAAACGATCGAAAAGCCATGCGCAACCGTCTAAATTAGACAAAAGAGAACGAAAATAGTTCCCCTGCACCCCTGAAGCTTGGACCAAATCGTTACATGGGAAATATCGTTCTATAAGCGTTGTATATTTGTTGATTACACGCAATACAAAAGTTTCAAAACGGTAAATATTCCTGTGAGATGCTGCCATCTACGATTCTCTTAACGTGTCTTTTAAGAACTACTATATTCGTCTAAGATATGGAGAAGAAATCTTCCTCGTCGAAAAAACAATATAGTTTTCTTTCGGATTCGCCTATATGAATAAAAATGCATAGATTTCGATTCAGAGAGGTCTCTAACACATGTAGTGCATTGAAACGTGCAAACATTATTGTAAATGTTCAGTCATAACTAAAAAAGAAGGGCCTTCAGCCGCTTTATTTCAATCGTTGCTGACTAAAAAAGACAAGGTCTTCACTCGGTTTATTCCAATTTTCGATTTTTATAAAAAGGGATTCACCCGGATGTTTCAAAATTTTTTATATTTGAAACCTTTTTTATTTTTAATGCTTAAGCAAAGATGGCGTTTCAAAATTTATTCAATATTTGTGCAAATTTTTTAATTTTCAAATATTGCTGTTTTCATTCATCAATTTGATGGATTCGCGCAAGATTAAGGCAATTCTTAATAATCGTGTATGCATTATCGTTCAGAGATTGTTTTTGTCAACCATCATTTAATAAAATCAATAATCAATAACTTTTATGCATAAACCTATAATCTAATTAGATTGTGAAAGAAGTATGAATAAGAAAAGAGATAATCTTTTGAATCCAAATAATTCAAAAGGATTAAAACTATTGCTTGCAACGCAAATTTTTTTTGAAGAACTGTATCGGCAGCAATTTTAATAGCTCGCAAAATGGGCGAATTAAAATCATCTTTACAGTTGAAACCGCTTCATTTATCAAGCAAATGAATAACTAATTCGAAAATTCGTAAAATCAATTTTATTCTCGTAATGACTTAAACACGTCTACACGCTTTGACTGCATCCAAACGACTAAACAATTATTTCTTTGTCCAGTGGCACCTAAATAATTCGTCACGAATTATTTATTAATTGCAGATCGAACGCCGGAGCGAATGAAATAAAAATCAAACTCGCTTTTAATTCAAAATCGTAAAATGACCACTGACGGCTACACTCTTCGACCGCGCGATCCTTAAATTATGTTTTAAGCAATCCGGGTGGTGGAAATCTATCGGCGCTAGCTGTGGGTGGAGCTCAAGGGGCATATCATGCAAACCCAGGGATTTACAAAATTGTACAGTCCTGTGTTAGCATTCAGCGTGAGCAGTACTATTCGAGTTCCTGAAAGCCAGCGTTCGAGACACCCGCAGCAGTTAGCCCGAGTCCCTGTTCCAAACTCGAGCGGAAAACTACGGTCTTTCTCGAGACCGCGGACGTCGCATCGCATCTTCAGCTACAAACATACCATCACTCGGAATATATCTGGTGAGTCGGTTCCAAATTCCAAGATATCACCCTATGAGCAAATCCAAAGCCCAAATCAGGGGGCGCGTCGGCGCCCCCCCCTCCGGCCCCAAGCATTAACTATAAAGCAACAAGATCCACCACTGCATTACTAAAAACAGCATCCGAAAAATCAATTAGCCCACCTAGCACCTCCAACATCAAAAAAACATCACCACAAAGCACAGCACCCCAACACTACCGCAGCCAAAACTACAGACACCCTCAAGGTCGCCCTCACCCGAAATTAGATCGCCTTCTACTACACCTTCGATTGCTTCTAACCACTCTATCCCACGCCGCAAAGAAATCTTCAGATATGTTGTTCGCAACATTCCAGACAGTCTTGCCAATCAAAGATCCTTTTATCGCCTCCTAATGACCACCAAAATCCCTCTCGTACAACTTAAAGTCAACTACAATAAGACTGCACTAATCGAAACCTCTAGCGAAGCATCACCATCCTTCAAAAAGTTCTGCAAAACCTCGTTGGAACACCTAATCTCACATTTGAACCCCTCCGTCGCAGAGATCAAGCCGATCCCCGAATGGCCCCAAAATTTCATATTCTTGTGTAATTACCCGCATCCCCTCGATATCACTGAAAATGATATCGAAGATGAACTCAACTATCACAATATCCGTTTCACAAATTCTGGCGTATAATTTCCAAACCACCAACAATCCTACACAACTGATCCGCCTTGTCACCTTTGACAAACCATCCTCGATAAACTTCTGCTGAACGGCTTTCCAATGTACGGCGAAATCCATAGAGTTGAACCCTCTAATGTCCCTGCCCCTATTCCCAAATATTGTTCCACCTGCCAACAAACCGGACATATCAATTCCGAATGCCACAACAAAATCACCTGCGCCTCTTGTGGCGAAAATCACAAAGCTCCCAATGCCCAAAGATCAAAACCCCACTTGTCCCAACTGCAAAGGCCCGCATTCCGCGTGGCAACATATTTGTCGAAACGAAAAGAAATCCCATCAGACCCGAAACAAATCGCGCCCGTAATAGTACACAATGACCCATACTCCAGCGACGAAGAAGATTCTAAACCAGAATATTTTTCCGAGTACACTAAAACCAATTCGCTTATTCGATTCCTCACTGAAACACTATCCAATATTCTCCCAGAACATCGATCCCAGATCGCAAAAAGCGATATCCGAAGCCGCGTCAAAATTCCTGCAAAGGAATACTGTAATAAACTACAGCGGTAGAGATGTGTCCATATCATTATCAAGATTATGGTAATGGAATTCATTGTTGGTACAGTCAATTGCGGCGGTATTCAGCGCAAACGACATCTCCTAAAAGCACTTCTCCATGACGAAAATATCTCTGTTCTTGCCATTACAGAAACTAAGACGAAATCCATAATTTCTTTCGCAAACTTTCAAACATATCAGCGCAATTCCCAACATGGAGCAATACGCGGCACTGCACTATTAGTCAATAAACATTTAATTTCCACCCCTTTCGTTCTGCCCCAAGAATTTAATCAAATTGAGTGCACGGCAGCCAATCTCCACCTCAAAAATAAAACGATTACCTTTGTCAGCTATTACAACCCCCCCAATATGAAAGTTTCGAGAAATTTCATCCGATATGTAGCATCCATTCCTAATGTTGTCATTATGGGAGACCTCAACGCCAGACACCTCCAATTCGAGACCACTATTCTAACGCCAACAGCCATATTCTTGCTGACTGTCTTATCAATCTCCAACTATGGAGATGCCTAATATTCTACCGACCTGCATCACTTATAGCGGTTCCTCCATAAACGACCACATTTTGATTTCTCCTAATCTTGTTGAATTTTTCGACGATAATTGCTATATCGGCCAAACAATAACGTCCGATCATGAACCACTATTAATCAAAACTAACATTTCACACCCACCACTCCCCCGAGCAAATAATATTATTCTCAAAGATTTCAAAAATACCAACTGGCAGTCTTTCAACTCCCAACTAATTAAAAATATCGCTACTGAGCCAAATCTCGAAACGATTGCAGATATTGATTTGCAAATCGGGAAAATAACATCGGAAATTCAAACAGCGCTACAATCATCCATTCCAACAAGAACAGTAGACATTAATCGTAAACCTCTCCCGCCGTTCATAGTAGATTTAATTAAACAAAAAAGACGGATCTATCGATTATTTCTTAAATCTCGAGACCCCCCTACAAAAACTGAGTACAATAGACTTTCAGCTCTTATTAGACGCGAAATAAATAACTACATGGAACAAAAATGGTCCGACACTACTTCAAAGCTAGATTATAGAGACGGTAAAAAATACTGGAATAAATTCAAACTCCTAACCGGCCAAAAATCAAAACCTTCCTCATATCTCATTGACGCTAATGGCAAATTCATCAACGATAATCAAGAAAAATCGGAGCTTTTTAAGCAACACTTAGAAAAAATTTTCGGAATCCCCAGCAAACAACTCACAGAAAACGTTTTATTCGACGGACTCGAAACCTATAAAAAAATTCTTTTACATAACGACATTAATATCGAACTGAACGGCTCCTCCCCCTTTGATACAAAAATTACCCTCAACGAAGTCGAACAAATCATTAAAACAGGAAAAAATACAGCCCCAGGTATAGACGAAATACCAAAAGCAGCCCTACGCCACCTCCCCCTTAACATTTTAAATGCCCTACTCAACATTTATAACCGTTGCCTGGAATTATGCTACTTTCCCTTAGAGTGGAAAGTGGCAAATACTGTGATGATATCAAAACCACGTAAGATATTAACAAACCCAGACAATTACCGACCAATTTCTTTACTAAGCGTGTTGGGAAAAGTTTTCGAACGGATTCTATGCGATCGGATGAAGAATTTGTCGGTTCTCGCGAGATCATCCCAGCATTCCAGCACATTTGTTTCCGCTCCTCTCACTCCACCCAAGATCCACTAATTCAATTACACACCGACACCACAATATCTGTTAACGAAGGAAAATGCACCTCGCGGTCTTCCTTGACATACAGAGAGCGTTTGACAAGGTATGGCACGCTGGCCTAATTTACAAATTAAAAGAACTGGATTTCCCCTCGGTTTCCAGAAATTAATACTCTCATATTTAACCGATAGAAAAATTAGAGTGAAAACAGGTGATTCCTTTTCGAACGCTTTTGTCCAAACTCAGGCGTCCCAAGGCTCGGTAATTTCCCCCTCCTCTACTCCATTTTCATCCACGATATGCCAACACACATACGTACAAAATGTGCTCTTTTTGCAGACGACACCGCAATCTGGGCCACTGGAAGATCCGCTGGAGGCAGCCTTCGCCATCCAACAACACCTCGACATCTTCGGAGAATGGGCACTACGATGGCTTATTTCCCCAATCCCAAAAAACCCAAGTCATCCTCTTCCACCACCCTCACAGAAAAAATGCCTAAATTTTCTAAACAAGATATCGACCTCAATCTCTGCGGACAACGCCTCTCACTCCAAGAGGAAATCCTTTATCTAGGAGTCACCTTCCACGAAAATCTCAATTGGCGCTCCGACATCAACCTTACTCTCAAAAAGTCAGAAATAGAGCAAATCTGTTATACGCACTTAAGGGCAAAATTCGGGGCTGTTCGCTTCAAACCCTCCTTCACACCTATAAATCATATATCAGACCTGTAATTGCATACAGATCATTAATCTATTCTGGCAGCACCAAAACATCTGACTAACCCTTCTCTTCTTTCGAAAAAGAAAACTATGCCGCAGCATTTTTCGCCTCAACTTCAGATTTCCATCATCCGAACTCTACACACTAACCGGTCTCCCGCCCCTATCACAACATCTCCAAAAACTCCAAAGCTCATATGCGATCCGTGTACCTTAAATGGCCTAACTCAGTGGCCCGACAAACACTTCTCTCCCGTTGGAGCACTCGGGGTCAAACAATCTGCCGAAAACCGAAGAAAAAACTTCCATTTCCTCCGGCCCGGATTCTGCGAAGCGTCAAAGAACCACCCGAAGCTATCCTAGACCATCTGGAACAAATACCGCTGCTATCTGATGACGTGCCAACAGTTACTAGGACTCTCTAATTAGCTAAATTTTACATAAAAACATTAAAATACCAATTGTAAACTACGTGATCGGAGATTTTGCTGTGGTTTTCTCCGATCCCCGCCGATAGCATGCTCGGGCGTAGTGCACAAAGTCGGCCCACAGGCGCACCTTTTTCCAAATTAATTTGCTATGTAACTGGTTAATTTATTAACCAGAATAAATCAGGGACTGAAGAAGGTCTAGTGACCTTATAACAGCCCAATAATTTATAAAAAATTTAAGTATCATTTGTAATGTATTCCCCTAAGAAACAATAAACGTTTTTTCATTCATTCATTCATTCAAAATTGTACTAAAGAATAGGGAAAGGATTCGTTAAAATAGCGTTGAATAACGGATCACCTTTAGTACCGGTATTCGGATTTAATGCTTCATAAAATTCAACTGATTTGCAAAGACAATACTGGATTTTTGCCAGTTTTACTGATTGGAAGATTTTAATCTCCCTTTTCACCACAAAGAGTTGAACTGAACATTGTTGGTAAGTTTTAATTTTTAAAATTGATTTCAATATTCCATTTGTATAAATTTTAGTTGGCGAACCGATAGAGGTAACAAAAATAGAAGAACCAACGTTGGAACAAATCGATGAATTACATGAATTATTTCAAAAACGCATAATGGAACTATTCGAAGATAACAAACATGAATATTTAAAAATATAGGGAACGTTCAGTTAGAAATAATTTGAAAAAGCGAAACATCACAAGTAACTAAATAACATGTTAAACATGTCGTTATTACTGTAATAAAGAAATCGTTACACAAGGTTTTCCCACAAACGCATCTCATCTGAATTTATTTTACAACCAGAATAACATTGAACTTTGAACTGCAATACTAATGAATTGTACGAAAGAGAAGAAGTTCCACAAGTTAAAGAATT
>JAIFOV010000312.1:0-19703 GCA_020654155.1 Novius pumilus
ACTTGAATCGAAAATCACTTTTAGGATTTCACTAAAATTCATACGAATACTATTTTCACATTCATATTATTCATTGCCAAATCTTTGCATTTGATAATTATTCAGAACTCTCAGAATAGAAATTCAGTAAAATCAGTAAAAAGAGAAAAGTGCAACTAAATTATTGGTGAAAGATATCAATCGAATTCAGACATTTTGTGTTCAAGAAATTGAGTTGCCCTTTCCAAATTTTTATATTACTTCATAAAAGTCAATAATTAAATTGAAATAAATAGGAATTTATATTTGCAGTCTATTAAAATAAAAAAAGGGGAACACTTCTTGATATGTTAGTTATTCCAATTTACTACTACTGGTGTGCCGATATGACAACAAAAAAACTATATTATTTTTCTACTCAGTACATTTGTTACAATGGAACTCTTAGGGGCCGTTAAAAAATTACGTAACGCAGTTTTCGACGATTTTCAACCCCCCTCCCCCGTATGTAACGCACCGTAACGTTTTTGGACACCCCGGAATCCAAAGTTTCGATTTTCACGGTATTTCACACGCTTTTATACAAAAAGAAGTTGCGCAACTTGAAATCCCTAGTCATCGCCAAGCCTCAGCTCAAATTAATAATAAATATTGACAATAACGCCACAACAATAACGATCTAAATTTTGGGATCAGCCAAATTTCGTACATATGCATAATGGAGTCGAGTTGAACATCATGATGAATTCTTTGGTACAAACTTGGCCGTTTTATATATCGGCCTTGTAGAAATATCACCCTCTTGGATGAATTTATGAAAACGACTGGTCTTTGCTATGAGGATTACCAGCGAGAAAAATAGTAATTCCATGCCAACTTCCACTGAATATGGTCTCCAGAAAGAAATGCTCATCATAAACCCATTGGTGTCGATCAAATCTTGATGCATTGACGACGTTGTATCGAAATGGTGGTGTCGAAATGGGCGCTGGAGATTATTTCCAAATGCAGGAACACATTTTATCACGGCGACGCATTCTTGCATTCTTTTACCGCTGTTTCATAAACTAACCAATTTGTTTGCGTCCATACCATCTTCGAATTTCGGTGAATTTTTGGTTTTCACAGAGGCAGACGAAGTTTCAAAACAATTGCGTGATCTCGCATTGATTTTCGTTTTCAAACTGATAGTCCTTACTCTTGGTACCATAGGGGAATAATCACACCACTTTTTTATGTAAGTTAGTCGTGATAAGCATCTTGACAGGAATTGAATCCCTAGGACCAGTAACTGGTGGCGAAATAACGCAGAAAAAAACCGAATGGCACGAACGGGATATCAATTCATCAGTACATTAATAAATGATACTCATTCGCATCACATAGAGCGATATTGTTGGGTTTTCTGCTTCGTTCTTTATTGTTTTTTTTCTGTGTCTAAAACAAATATAATGCGAATTTAAAAGTGTAAAGAATTTTGATGATTACATTTTATAGAATAAGACTAAAATAACTTTGCAGGAATAATTTCCAAATCAATAAGAATATCAGCGAATGATCATAAATTTTGAGAAAAAATATCTCTTCAAAATTGAGCTTGAAAGAATAATTTCATTATTTTCTAGAATTTCAATATTATAGATAATTCTGGAATTTAGTTCTGCAAAGCCACCTGAACAAGTTCATTTAAGTTTGCACAAATCATGTTGAAATGGACTATGTTCAGTAATTAGATACATTAGAAACGCTCATCATAAACCCATTGGTGTCGATGAAATCTTGATGCATTGACGACGTATCGAAATGGTGCTGTCGGAATGGGCGCTGGAGATTATTTCCAAATGCAGGAACACATTTTATCACGGCGACGCATTCATGCATTCTTTTACCGCTGTTTCATAAACTGACCAATTGGTTTGCGTCCAGCTCGTCTTAGAATTTCGGTGAATTTTTGGTTTCCACAGAGGCAGACGAAGTTTCAAAACAATTGCGTGATTTTGCATTGATTTTCGTTTTCAAACTGATAGTCTCTTGGTACCATAGGGGAATAATCAAACCACTTTTAATGTAAGTTAGTCGTGATAAGCATCTTGACAGGAATTGAATCCCTAGGACCAGTAACTGGAGGCGAAATAACGCAGAAAAAAACGGAATGGCACGAATGGGATATCAATTCATCAGTACATTAATAAATGATACTCATTCGCATCACATAGAGCGATATTGTTGGGTTTTCTGCTTCGTTTTTATTGTTTTTTTTTCTGTGTCTAAAACAAATATAATGCGAAGTTAAAAGTGTAAAGAATTTTGATGATTACATTTTATAGAATAAAACTAAAATAACTTTGCAGGAATAATTTCCAAATCAATTAGAATATCAGCGAATGGTCATAAATTTTGAGAAAAAATATCTCTTCAAAATTGAGCTTGAAAGAATAATTTCATTATTTTCTAGAATTTCAATATTATAGATAATTCTGGAATTTAGTTCTGCGAAGCCACCTGAACAAGTTCATTTAAGTTTGCACAAATCATGTTGAAATGGACTATGTTCAGTAATTAGATACATTAGATACATTAGAAACGCTCATCATAAACCCATTGGTGTCGATCAAATCTTGATGCATTGACGACGTTATATCGAAATGGTGCTGTCGGAATGGGCGCTGGAGATTATTTCCAAATGCAGGAACACATTTTATCAAGGCGATGCATTCTTTTACCGTTGTTTCTTAAACTGACCAATTTGTTTGCGTCCAGACCATCGTCGAATTTCGGTGAATTTTTGGTTTCACAGAGGCAGACGAAGTTTCAAAACAATTGCGTGATCTCGCATTGATTTTCGTTTTCAAACTGATAGTCCTTACTCTTGGTACCTCAGTAGAATAATCATACCACTTTTTTTATGTAACTAGTAACGGGAGGTGAGATCACACAGAAAAAAACGGAATGGCATGAACGGGATATCAATTCATCAGTACATTAATAAATGATACTCATTCGCTTCAGGTCGAGCGATATTGATGGGTCTTCTGCTTCGTTCTCTATTGTTTTTCTTCTGTGTCTAAATTTACAAATATAATGCGAATTTAAAAGTGTTAAGAATTTTGATGATTACATTGAATAGAATTAAACTAAAATACATAACTTTGCAGGAATAATTTCCAAATCAATTACAACATCAGCGAATGATCATAAATTTTGAGAAGAAATATCTCTTCAAAATTGAGTTTGAAAGAATAATTTCATTATTTTCTAGAATTGCATTACATTACAGATAATTATTTCTGCAAAGCCACATGAACAAATTTCATTGAAGTTTGCACCAATCATGTTGAAATGGACTATATTCAGTAATTAGATACATAACTGCCATTTTACAGTGGAATCTTGAATAAATATTAATCATACATTTAACATCATGTAAAATTGATAAATAAATTTCTATTCTGAAATATTATTAAACACGAAAAACGTGAATTATTTTTTGACAATGCATATCACGGAAAATAGGAATCTCGGCAAATGAATTTTCAAGAAATGTGAAATCAAAAACTACTTTTCCACTAAAGTAATCTTTTTATACATTAGTGTCTATATCTCTGAATTATTCTCCTCCTGGAACGGCAACTATGAAATGCGCTGTTGCATTTTTAATTGTCTCTCGTAATATAAAGGTTGGAGTATTCCAAATTCTATCCATTTTAGGAAATGTAGGTACACAAAAAGAGGCCCCACTTTCAAGAGGAACTATGATAACTGTTCTAATGTAGCAGAGGTTTGAAACAAACCATTAATTATATGTCAAGCCGAACAATAAGCATATGAACTTAGTTTTTGGGTTCACGAAACGAAAAGAAGATAAACCAATTGAAATGTAGTTTTTCAAAAGATGCCCCTGAGGCATCTTAGTAACAACAATCACTTCCGACCACCTTCCTAATTCAGAACAAAACATCCCTTATCGTATTAAAAGACTTCAACTGGGAAGAATACGCCGCATTAGTGTGACGTAGACAGCTGTCAAGGCCACTATCTGGGTTCCAAACAAAGCGATTTAAACAAGGTGTTAAATAATTTTCAGTTTCATTCTGAGTGATTTAATTTAATTAAACAACTGAAGGTTAGTAATCTAAATATTGATGTGACACCTTACATATTGGCGAATATTTTTTTAATCAAGACTGATAATTAACAAAAAATTTCAAGTTTAATATAACTTAACCTAAAAACAGTGTGGTTTATATTAGTGTGGCTTGGTATTATCAGTATTATTCATGACCAAGGGCTTTGAGATGATGAGAGCTAAATGTCTTACCTGAAAGTTGATTTTATTTTCAGTGATTTTATTAATTTTTTCGTTTCGGTATGTGTTGGGCACCAGACTGCAAACATTATAGCGAAAGAGAGACGTGCAAATTTTTCAAGTTCCAGAAAAATCTAAAAATACGTAGACTGTGGTTGAAATTTATAAGGTATTAAGTAATGAAAATTAATCGATCAGTTCATTAATCTCAATTGTTCTTAGGCGGGTAGAAGAGCCAAGTCCTCATGCACGTTTGTGTTGGTGCCACTTTGAGGAAGGTGAAAAAGAAAATCTGCCTACTATATTTGCCCATAAAGGGGATAAACGCTTTTCATTCCCTTCTGTGGAAGTAAGGAAGAGAAAAACGTCTCCAAGTACTGCCACTCCGGAAAGTATGGCTTCTATTGTGGAAGAAGCTGAAAGGTATGTTTGCAAATAAGCAACTGTTCTTGCATGAGGTTATAATAATTTTGCTTTATTAGCGTTTTATCTGGACTTTCAGAAAAAAGTATTTTGAGCGAACCATCTACCTCATCGGTAATACTCGAATCTGAGATATATTTTTTGAGGAAACGAATATCTGAATTAGAAGCTGCATCAGATGGGCAAACATTTGGCTTCCACCACTCACCAACGATCAAATTATTCCAGTTAAGACTTGCCAGTAAATATAGATAGCGATAAGCTAATGGATATAATCGTCCCATAGATAGTAAGTGAATAGAGAATATTTTCGTCGTCAAGAAGACATAAAGCAAACTCGTGTAATGAATTGAATAAAAAGATAGTAAAATCTGCCGACTTGTGTAATTCCCCACCCTGGAGAAGAACGTACACTTTAGACACATTATAATATTCATTGAAAAACATTCATTAAGAAAACATAACCTCAATACAAAATCATTTCATCATGTACTAGAGATATAATGATAACTTTTTCACAAATACTTATTTCATTCACAACCAACATTTTGTAGTTGGTTTGACAGTTCTTTGTACTATATGTGATCAAGGGACTACACATGTCACTGCAATTAATCAATTAGTACGAGAGTACCATAATGATCAGCCAGGTCCCTATTTTGTTGTGAACAATCATAAGATTATTTGATCCCTCTCATCTTCTGAAAAATACACGGAATTGTTAAATGAAATACAATATTCAGTTTGATATGTTCAAGGTGGCAAAGTAGAGCACATCACTGCATGCTACATTATTGATTGTACGAGACGATTTAGAATGTTATATAAACTCCAGAAAGAACACCTCAGTCTTCAGTGTTCTCAATACAAAATGAAAGTTTCCATTGCAGCAAAGACTCTCAGCCATACTGTTGCTGCGGCATTGGAATGCATGTCTTCATATCCCGACTTTGACTCTTCTTCAATGTTTACAGCTGAATTCATTCATAGTATTAACCAGCTTTTCGACTCTTTTAATAGTAATTCCACAGATTCCGATTGTAAATCTTTGAAACGTTGTGTCCAATCAACGAGTAAACACAAACAATTTTGGTATGAGATGTTGGAGAAGGTAAAAATGTGGAAATTTGTTCATCCAGGAACTGGTCAAGAAACCAGAGCGCCTAGGTGCAAAGAAGGCTGGTTAACTACCCTACAAGGTGTGATCATGTTGTGGGATACTTGCCAAGAAGCTGGCTTCAAGTACTTAAGGACACGGAGTCTCAATCAAGATCCTGTTGAAAATTTGTTCAGTGTTATCAGGCAACATGGGAGAGCTCAAACTAATCCGTCTCCTTACCAATTTGCAAGTGCTTTGAAAACAAGCATTTTAAATCGACTGATTACACCAAAGAGTAGAGGAAAAAATTGCGAAGATGATGGCTTGGATATCTTAGAAGATTTAAAAGATTTCCTGAATATAAAAAATGTGATCCAGAAAGTTTCGACCGTACAGCAGATCGACCAGCTATATGAACATGTAAATTACACAAGGAAAATATACCACTACGACCAATAGTAAGCTACATCCAATCACCTCTATACAACCTATCAAAATTCTTATCCAATATATTAAAAAATATCATCAATCAAAATCAATATTACATAAAGAATTCATATGACCTCAAAACTAGTCTGAATAACATATTAATTCCAAACAATCACAAATTATACTCATTTGATGTCACTTCTCTGTATACCAATATTCCCATTAATATTATACCTGAATTGATAACCGAAAAATGGAACAGAATAGAAAACTATACATCAATATCCAAAGAAACATTCATTGAAGCCTTACAATTTGTCCTTGGAACAAATTTTTTTCAATATCAAGAATCCTTTTACCAGCAATTGGATGGAGTTGCTATGGGCAGTCCATTATCAGCCACAATCGCCCAACTTGCAATGGAACATTTTGAAGAAATCATCATTTCAACAACACCATACACCATAACACTATACAAGCGATATGTAGACGATTGTCTTATAATAACTTCCGAACACGACATCGAAAATATTCTATCCCATTTTAACAATACTCACGAGAAACTAAAATTTACTATAGAAAAAGAAAAAGACAGCAAACTAAATTTTTTGGATTTAACACTAATACGAGAAAAAAACAAAATAGAAACTATATGGTACAGAAAAGACACTCATTCAAACAGGATCCTCAACTATAACTCAAATCATCCTTACAACCAGAAAAAAGGAATTGTTATTTCACATATAGACAGAGCACTGAAATTATCGTCACCTAAATATAGGAAAAAATCTCTTGAAACAGCAAAACAGTTACTAATTATGAACAATTACCCAGAAAAACTTATTTGGAAAATGATCAAAAATAGACTACACAAATTATACAACACTCAACAAAGCGACACACATCAAAAGAAAAAGGACAACATCACCAACTTCTACATTGGCCTTCCTTATATCCCAACAATTTCTAAAAAAATAGAAAAATGTTTAGAACCACATCAAATCAAAGTTGCTCACAAACCGATTAACCAAGTGAAAGACCTATATACAAAAACAAAAAGTAAAACACCAAAAATGAGACAATCTCATGTAATATATAGCATCCCATGTAAAGATTGTAATCAAGTTTATATTGGACAAACAGAACAACATCTAAAAGACAGATTAAATGCACATAAATACGCCACCACACAGAACACCGCATTAAGAAAACATAGAACAACGGAAAAACACAATATTGATTACGAAAATACAAAAATTATAGATTTCGAACGACAAAAAAAGCCTAGAGAAGTACTGGAAATGATATACATCAGAAAACAACAAAACGCACTCAATAACAGGACAGACATAAAAAACCTTAGTTCAATTTACGACACACTCATCTAAGAAGAAAATAACAAGGAACATCCAGCACAAAATAACTTTAAATTACTAATTCACAATCTCATCACCGCTATTTTGATTATATTTAGAATTACTATAATTATAATTGCCATAGTGACTTTCAATTTCTAATGTAAGTGAAATGTTTCCACAAAATTGTTTATATTCTAATTATTCATAAAATTTTAGAAAAAACTGACGAAGGGATAGTTCTCGAAACGTCTTAATATACATTTGAAATAATTCTGATCATCATTTCCTGAAAAGCCAAGTAAACAACTTGATAAATTGAACATGTAAAGGTATATATGTAAATCTTTGACGTTATGAATAAATATCTGAGTTCATGGAAAAATGTTTTAAATGTAGTTATTTCCCCGGACTTAATGAACCTTCGTGAATAGTTAAGATTAAGAAAGCGCTGCTTGGAAAAAGGTAAGTTTACCTCATCAATAATCAAGCATTATTATATTTTCACATAATTTTCTATTTATGTTTTTAAAAATATGTATTTCCTTAGACATTTGTGGACTTCAAAAGCAATACCAAAAAGATGCAAAAGAATTCACAAAGTCCTTTAAAAAAACTGGTGTTGGCGAAAATGAGGTAAAGGGGCTTACTCCAGTCGAGGACAAATTGATGAATGTAATTTCCTGGGTGACGGTGAAGGGTATTGATATAGGCTTAGAAGAGGAAATCGATGTACTCAGCCCACTTGAGGAGAACAGAAAATCCCCCAGTATTGAGGAGCCACCTCCCGAACACGTTTTAGTGGAACCATGCCACTCGGGGATTAAATCTGGAGGTATGGGTTCAACACCTTGTACAAAAAGAAGATTGGCAGAGGAAAGTGAAATCAGAAGCTCGAAAAAGAGAAATTATGGAGGTATTTCAAATGTAATTTGAAAATAAAGGAGGAATAACTTAGCACTTTTTTACAGACAAAACAAGGCGACCTGAGGATAGCAGCTGAAGCTTATGCTGCGGCACAGAAAATAACTTCAGACTTGCTCACAAAAATTACAAATTTTGTGGACGGTGGTGAATCCATTCAATTGAGACAAAAGGAATTGGATCTAAACAGTCTGTTACTAGTCTGTGGAAAACATTTTGAGGAGGAAATGTTTCGGAAAAGCAAACAACCCCGATTGACACCACAAGCAAAACCCATAAGATTTAGAGGTCTTCTTGAAGATAATGGACAACCCAATAATGTAGATACCCATTCTGTATTAGATCTTGAATCTTCGCAAATAAGGTAAGAGATCGTTGTTATTAAAGCGAAAGGATGATGTTTCATAATGTAACCTCTTTCAGTTGTACGTCAGATAATGGAACGCAGACAACATTTTCTTCCGATGCGTCAAAAATATTCAGGATCAAGCAACAATTGAAGGAACATAAACAAATCATTCGTCGCTCTAAAAATATTCAAAGACGTGGGAAGAAAGTAACCATAGTAGACTTTAAAACACTATTTGATAAATTTTCAACTCCCAAAATGTCAATGGTTGCGAAAGCTCGAGGTCTATATTCTTTGGTTAAAGCCAGGCGACGTGCGATGGGGGGGCTCTTCTTGCTTTGGTATTCGAACGAAAAAGATCGTTGGCGTGCGTCGTGATATTATTTCCCTTGTTGATTTCTATTCTGATTTTTGGTGTTTGTTTGTTCGGTCGATTTGCAGTAGAACAATAACATTGTTATGAAGGTTAGCGGTAGAAACGGCAGGTGCGGCGTGGACTATAAAATTGCAATATATCTTTTGATCGAAATTGAGTTTTTCACTTATTATATTATTCACTTCAACTTATTCAACTTATTCACTTATTATTTTACTTATATTATTCACTTCAACACTACCCGTCGTCAGTAACAAGTGGTGCCGAAACCCGGGAACAATAAATCGACCAGAAACTGTGAAGTGAGTGGGTGAAGCGAATAGTGGGAAAATGAAAACGACAACAAAACGAGGCCGTCCGAAGAAACAGCCAAAGGAATTAGCAACAACAGAGCGAGCGTCGCCGTACGCAAGGACGTACCGGAAAAGAGCGTACCGACAACGCGAGAAAAGTGTCGTGGAGAACATAAACGCTACGCCCCGTGAGAAAAAGGGCGTACGGTTAAGTTAACCGACACTACGAACAATACGACGATGACGACGACAGGAGAAAGACAGATCGGCGAACGTCCATCAGGGAGGGACGACGAGATGGAGACACTGGAGCGGAGACCAGCTGCATCTGCGAACTCCAACGTGAGCAGCGAAGAATCTTCGAACCTGGAGTACAACCATGGAGCGACGCGACCTACGCCGGTGGACGTCGCGACGTCATCCGAGACGGCGGTGGACCCAGCGAGCAGAATAGCGACCGCGATAGAAAGAGCGTTCGTCGGACCGAGAGCCGTAGTCAGATAAACGCTCAGTTAGTACATAGATTAACCGCGCTTCGACAATTTCCTGTATTTTCGGGCAATCCTCTGGAATACTTTAACTTCAAAAAAGCGTACGAATTGTCAATTGAAGTAGGGGGGTTCTCAGAAGGGGAAAAATTTGCGCGACTGTACGATGCGTTAAGAGGGGAAGCTCGCGAATTAGTTAGAGCTCTACTCGCGACAAGTCAGGAACCAGACTTAATAATGGAAACGTTAGAATTAAGATATCGAAATGAGAAGGCGGTTGAGGAAAATATTTTCGCGGAACTTGTATATAACTCTTTATAAGGAACATGTATATTTTCCTAAAAATGAGAACGAAGTAAAAACAACACAAGCTGGGTTTACTTAATTGCCCGTTATCCAGGGGTCATCGGAGCAATAGATTGTACACATATTAAAATTCGGTCTCCAGGTAACACATAACTTAATGTAAGTCAATATAAATATTTAATAATTATAATTATAGGTGGTGAACATGCAGAGTACTACCGAAATAGGAAAGGGTACTTCTCTCTAAATGTACAAGTCATTTGCAATGCAAATCTAGAGTTCCTGGATGTAGTTGCTCGATGGCCTGGGAGCACTCATGACCAAACAATTTTTGATCATTGACGAAGAAGGAGCATCATCGAAAACAATGCACAACACAATTTTCTTTTATTGGGAGATTCGGTATATGCTGATCGATCATACTTGTTGACTCCCTTAGCAAGTCCGTCAACTCCGACTGAGCATTTGTATAATAAGTCACAGATAAGGACTAGAAATCCTATCGAACGTTTATTTGGAGTGTGGAAACGAAGATTTCCAATATTAGCTGTTGGCATTAATGTCCACCTTGACAAAGCAATGCCAATTATAGTTGCAACAGCCGTACTCTTCAATATGTTGAGGAGAGCTGGAGAAGCTGAAGCGCCTAACGACCCGTGGGAGAGTTTGATCCAATTGGGTGATATATCGAGTAATTCAGAGAGAAGGACTACAAGAATTCAACGTTAACAGGTGCTAGTGAACGATTATTTCGCTTCATTGAACGAGGTGCACATTTGAACCAAAAGAATGGATGGAATAATGGCAACTTCTCATCGTACAAAAATTATACAAACATGAAGAGTCATCTCATCCATCTCCATCACACATGTTGGCAGTCACATCTTAGGGCAAAAATTTCCGCAAGCGCTAAAATACGGATATCTTAACTTCGAATCGGGCCGAACGGACGGGATACCGGAATTGGAAAGATTGGGATCGTATTTGTGTAAACAAGCGGGAAATGCGGCCCGCGTGGGCGTTTTCGACCACGAATTCGCTAAACCCGCGCTAAACCTCGCGGGGTGTTCGGGAAAATAGAGCGTACCGAGGAAATGCGATGTATAACGTAACCCCGTGCTTACACCATTACGAGCGAGCGCGAGGCGAGCTCGTAAGTATGTCACCAGTCGTTCATTTTTGCCGCCGCGACATAAGTTCGGCTTGTATTTAAAGGCCCACTTGGTGCGATAAGGGATGCCGCCGGTCGTTTACCAATTTGACATGTGTCTCATACTTTTCTTGGGTTTTTGCTATTCCTTTTCTAGAAAAGGAAAAAAAACAGTCTCCGGATCGAAAGATATTTGAGACGAGAATTAGCCCCTTTGCACCTCTGTTATTTCCGGGAATTTTATGTCGGTTTTAAAACTAAATTCGGCCTACCATGTTTTGCTTTGTGAGAAGAAAAAGTAATAAAGTAATAAAATGCCGGCTGAAGGAATTATAGGGATCGGAAATCCCCAATCGTTCATAAACTACCTCAATTTGGTTTATGGTCTTAACGGTTGGAATAGGATGAAGACAGGGTGGTCGATTGCAAAAACCCACTTAGTTTGCAATGTTGAACAGGACCTTTGAAGGCATCGGACGAATTTAATTCAATCGAGTCGAGACAGTCGACAGTCTTCGAGTTGTGAGTGAATGAAATAAAAATTTGAACTAAACATTATGGAGTGGTCTCAGGAAGAAATAATGCGGTTTCTGGAATTATTCCAAAATGAACCAATAATTTGGAATCCTAAAGATGCGGGTCATAAATATACACCTAAAGTGACTGACGCCTGGAGGAGGATATCAGTTGCCATGGGAAGACCCATCGGCGAATTAAAATCGAAAAAAAATTCGCTCATGGCAACTTTTCGTCAACACCTTCGACGAAAAAAAAATTCTTTGAGGTCTGGTGCAGGAGCAGAGGAAATATTTAAACCCATATGGGTGTACTACGATTTTATGGAGACATTTTTGGCAAATGTGTACAAATGCGACTCAACGATGAACACAGAAGAAGAAATGGTAAGTACATTTCATTAATTTTCGATATTTTTTTTCAAATGAAAACAATGTCCTAACGACATCGAACAACTTTTGGAAACTCTTTTTATACCTACTCAAGAGTGTTTGAAATGTTCTCAGAATGTTCATGTTTATTCAATATTGTTTTTCTTTCTTAAGGCAGCGACGTCTTCTATAACTGGTGTACTGCGGCGACACGACGGACTTTCTTGTTGAAGACGCCAGCGGCGATAGAATCCAACCATCTGAGGAAAACAGTGCCAACAAACAGGTACCTCAAAAAAGGCGACGTGAAGATGTAAACAAAGAACAGGAGATGTATAAGACAATTCACAACACTGTGTCCAATTTAAACGATGTTTCAATCAACCGGAATAATCGCGATGAATGCGATCTGTATGGTCAAATAATGGCAACGAGGCTACGGGAGTACCCACTGCAGGAAAGAAGAAGAATTATGATGCATATTCTGGACGAAATATTACTCCGAAACCCCCACAATCATGTGCAAACTGCAAATCCCTTTACCGATTGTCGTCCTCCTCCAATTCCTTCAAACTTCCATGAAAATGTCTCCCAATATCCGTCTTCCGCTTACTAAACACAACCATCATCCTCCAATTTCCCAATCCCAGAATATCCGTACAACATTTCCCCCATTGCTCCTCAAAACCAATAATTTCTACCATTCATTGAATGAAGGATAAGATAATGTAACTAATGTTTTAAACTCCTTGGAATCCCTCGTAGAAGGACCTGTATTTTTTTAATTTAAATTCATCAAGTTCAGCGTAGAACTGTCGAAATATCAGGAATGCCTTATAATTAAAAAATTCATTAACTTAAGGTCTTCTTTTGTAAATAAAGTCAAAAATTTTCTCTGACTGCAACTATACCAAACTTCCTAATTCTTAATTGATTTGAATATTATGATTCAAAGACTCATTATGTCTCATTATGAAGATAACGACAGAAAATAATAATATTGTCAGTCTCTTCTGATATCTGATATCTCTGAGAAGAGAAAGTGCGCTAAAATGGCATTTGTTGAGTGTGGTGAATTTTCGACATGCTCATTCCATCTGGGGTGCTCATTCAGTCTCGTTACTTTGTACTCCGCGGTTGATTTCAATACAGAACATTTCGTGTTTTTTTTTTATCGGGCGGGAGAATTATTGAACTATTACACAGGCCAACAAAATGAAAAAAAAAAATTTGGTGCCAGAAATCTAACATCTGATTTTAGATGTTTTTAATGTGCTGATTCCAAAAATGCCACCAGATTTTTTCTATCAGCTCTAGTTTTTGAGATACACGTTACAGGTTAAATTATATATTTTTTTCTGATAAAGGACAACAAATAAAGAGATAAATATGTACTTAATCGTCAAAATAGAAATTTCCCAGAATCTAATTAGGCAAATGGATACCTGGAATTGTCCCTGACCCAATGTTCCTATACAAGGAACTACTCAATACAATGCTCTTAATTACTTTTATACCTGTAATTGCCTATGACCCGATCCTTCTATACCTGCTTGGCTGTACTTGATTTAGTATATTACTGAGTTTTCCCAATTAAAGTTGTGCTATCATTTTGTGTAAATTTTGGTGGTTTTGTAGTATCAAGACACTAAACTGAAACAATGGCATCCACAAGCAGACGTACCTGTGTAAATCATCCCGATGTTTTTTGTTATGTGTGTGGTGAATACACTTTGGAAGAGAGCAGAAAAACGATTTTTGACTTTGTGAAAAGAGCTTATCTTGCATATTTTGGCGTTCATTTAGGAGATCAAGATAAATCTTGGGCCCCACATTTCATATGTAAAACATGTGTTGAACATTTGCGACAGTGGACAACTGGAAAGAGGAAGTGCCTAAAGTTTGGTGTACCATTGGTTTGGAGAGAACTGCGGAACCATCATGACGACTGCTATTTTTGTCTCGTTAATATGAAAGGCATAAATAGAAACAATAGACACAAATGGACATATCCTGATCTAGATTCTGCAAGAAGGCCTGTAGTGCATTCGAAAGAAATACCCGTTTCATCATTCAGCAGTCTACCCGAAGTGACAGAAGATGATACAGAAACATCAACGTCTGACGAAGTTAAAAGAATTCAATCAGAAAACGACAGCGATTTTGAAGCAGATTTAGCAACTCCGCAGTGTTTCAATCAAGAAGAACTAGACGATCTTATAAGAGACCTGAATCTCTCAAAGGAATCCGCTGAATTACTTGCATCCAGATTAAAAGAAAAAAATCTACTTTGTCGAGGTACTAATATTACATTTTATCGTAAAAGAGATAACGATCTGCTGCCTTTTTTCACTCAGGAAAATGACTTGGTATTATGTAACAATATAAAAGGGCTCTTAGAAAAAATGGGTTTGCCTGAATACACTCCAGATGATTGGCGCCTTCTTATTGACAGTTCAAAACGTAGTTTAAAATGTGTTCTTTTACGTAACGGTAACAAATATGGCTCAATTCCTATTGGTCATTCTACTACCATGAAGGAAGAATATGAAACAATAGCATTAGTTTTGAGAAAAATTAAATACGAAGAACATCAGTGGTCAATTTGTGTTGATTTTAAAATGATTAACTTCCTCCTTGGACAGCAGAGTGGTTATACAAAATATCCTTGTTTTTTGTGCCTTTGCGACAGCAGAGCTAAAAATGAGCACTGGCCTTCAAGAGATGTCATGATTCAAGGAATACAAAACGTGATCAACGAACCTTTGGTTTCAAGAGAAAAAATCTTACTTCCGCCCTTGCATATCAAGCTAGGCCTAATGAAGCAATTTGTGAAGGCCTTAAATCGAGATGGAAATTGTTTTGGGTATTTGTCACGTAAATTTCCTTGCATTAGCACGGAAAAACTAAAAGCTGGTATATGTGATGGTCCTCAAACAAGGCAACTTGTTAAAGATCCACAATTCACCACATCAATGAACGAGACTGAATCTGCCGCTTGGAGTTCATTTGTTCAAGTAGTACAAAATTTTCTTGGCAATCATAAAGCAGAGAATTACGTAGAATTAGTGGAAACTATGCTTTCAAATTTTAATATTCTCGGCTGTAACATGAGTATAAAAGTTCACTACCTCCACAGCCACCTAGATCGTTTTCCAGAAAACTTAGGTGATTGTAGTGAAGAACAGGGGGAAAGATTCCACCAGGATATTAAAACTATGGAAGATCGTTATCAAGGACGATGGGATAGCCACATGATGGCGGACTACTGCTGGAGCCTTCAGCGAGACTGCCCTAGTAAAATCCATCCTAGAAAATCTTATTAACGAAAATTTTTATGTGATTAGTGACTAATGTAATTATGTAAATTAAGTTTTTGCAATAAATACTTAAATCCATGTGTCTTTGTTTTTTTTAACTGTCAATAGTAATATTATATATTATACCCGTTATACCGTAAATTATATACACAATTTTTTGAAACATCTCAAAAACTAGATCTGATAGACAAAATCTGAGAACTTTTTTACATTCTGCATCCAAAAATTACTCAGGAACAGTTAAAAAATCGCAGGCACCAAAATGTGTGTTGGCCTGTGTTATTTATGTTTATCATTTTGATTTTAAATTTTTGTTTATAGGAATTATGCCGTTTCTCCCATAAACCAGTTATTGTTGTGTTTGAGATTTTATGCGACTGGATGCACTCGACTGAGTGTTGGGGATTTCAGTGGGGTAAGTGAAGCCACAGCACACCGGGTTATCCACAAAGTGACAGCAGCATTAAATAAATATTTAATTTTCATATAATATTTGAGCTTTTCTCAACTTTTGATCGGTTTTTTGCTTTTGTCAAACTTATTTTCAGTTGAAAATATGAATGAAATTTAATTTCTCATGGTACATTGGGCATCTATCCCGCATCGCGGCATTTATCCCTCTTAAGATATCGACGAGACGGCGCACACACGGCAAAATCACCAATTTAGGTGGACAAAAGTCAAGTCAAAAATTTTGAATTTCTGAATGCTTGACCTTTTTATTATTAGTTGGTAAGACGCTTAACTCTTTGAGGGGACCTGGTGCATAAAATGACCAGGAAAATGATACATTTCGAAGGGCGATGGTCCAATATTTATATCATATGCAATAAGGTGTATAGTTTATCGTGCGTTGTTTTAACTTGCCAACCACATGTGCAGATACTCAAGAAAATGTATTAGGCGCAATAAAAGCGATAGCACTCTTGTTTACAAGAGGTGAGTTTTTCATTCAGTTGAAATAAACCGATCGGAACAAGATATTACTGTTTGTGAAAATGAACATTATCAACAGGTAAGTTCGGGATCATATATTCTTTTGAATTCGATTGTAGTTAGTTCATTAGTATTTGTATATCATAAAAGTTGAGTGCCTTCATTTTTTCTATACATTAAAATTTGATGAAATCTTGGTTTTTTATGTACCACTGCCTTTCAGGTAATCAAAATGGAGGAATTGCCTTTCAAATTGGTAGGAATGTCGTATCAAGAGCTAATGGATGATATAGAACATTTTGATATTGAGGAAATACCATCCGACTCTGAATCAATCGTAGATGATTCAGAAATTGAAGAAGAGGAACACCTATCAAATGATTCTCCCATTCAACTGCTTCCTGAAAGTGATTCAACTGACAGCGAAGATGATCCAGAGGATAACTTACCTCTTTCAGTTATTCGCAATAAAATGTTGAGACGAGATTCTAATAGGCGAAATTGGACAACGAATAATGCCGTTCCCGAAGAACCAGGAAATTTCACAGAGGAAACTGGAATAAAAGATGTCGTCAGGAATATGGAAAATCCCACACCAGGGAAATTGTTTCAACTGTTTTTTACTGACACTTTTTTGAACCATATTGTTTTGCAAACAAATTTGTATTGTCAGCAAACTAGTACTAGACCTAAACAGATTGATTCATCAGAATTAAAAGTTTTTTTAGCTATCAATATCTTGATGGGAATGAAAAAACTTCCGAGCTACAGGGATCATTGGAGTAGCTCACCAGATTTTCATGATCCATTCATCAGCAAGTTGATGCCTGTCAAACGATTCAGTTGGATTCTCTCAAATTTCTATTTGAATGATAATGTGCTTTTGCCACGAAAAGGATCCCCAAATTATGATAAGCTGTACAAAGTACGTCCACTGCTTGACGAAATATCAAAAAACTTTGAAAACTGTATGTTTCCTACGAGAGAATTGTCTATCGGCGAATCGATGATTAAATTCAAAGGAAGAAGTACGTTGAAGCAGTATCTTCCGAAAAAACCGATAAAACGTGGTTATAAAGTTTGGATGCTAGCTAACAAGAATGGCTACTGCCAAAAGTTTCAAATTTATACCGGCAAAACTGATGATCCTGAAAAATGCTCAGGGGCCCGAGTAGTGAAAAATCTAATGGAAGGTAAAAACCATCTATTATTTTTCGACAATTTTTTCAATTCCGTTGAATTATTAGAAGATCTAAAAACTAAAAACATTCATGCCTGTGGAACAGTGAATCCGTCTAGAAGGCTGCTCCCAAATTTCAAAGCAGACAAGAGTTTAAAACGGGGAGACGTTGAAATTTTTACCTCAGAAACTCGTCTGGTTGCGTATAAATGGCGAGACAAAAGAAGTGTTTATTTGCTTTCGAATTATCATAAACCAAGAGAAATGACAACCGTGAACAGAAAAATAAAAATGGAGATACTGAAAAGTTGCTTGCCCCAATGCATTGATTGATTATAATAAGAATATGAATTTTGTGGACAAATTTGATCAAAACTTGAACCTCTATAAAGTTGATCGCAAGCCAAAAAATGGTGGCACCGTATTTTTTCTACTTTGTAGATGCCTCAGATGTCAATGCGTTTGTTCTTCATAAAGAACTTAATATGACCCAAATATCCATGAAAGATTTCAGAAAAGAAATTGTAACTCATCTAACAGCTGAAACAATTGTTAAGCAGAATAGGCCAAATTTGCTACCTGCTGTTGTGCCACGTAAAAAGTCGAAACCATTTGTTCCAGTGGAGGTACGGACAACTGAGAGCGCCCATCATCCCGAAAGAACTACTAGACGTCGCTGCGCAAAATGTAGCACGTCACGAAAACAGACTAGAACTGACTGGATATGTTCAGTTTGTCAAGTGCCTCTTTGCTTAGGAAAAAATAAAACTTGTTTCCAAGATTTTCACAATTTCCTATAAGGACAGTGGTTCAAATTATGTACCACATTTTTATTTGTAACCATTTATTTGATTAAAAAATAATAAAAGTATTTTGCCCCTCTAGGACTTTTTTTTTCATAGAATTTCTGCCCCTCAAAGAGTTAATATAACTTAACCTAAAAACAGTGTGGTTTATATTAGTGTGGCTTGGTATTATCAGTATTATTCATGACCAAGGGCTTTGAGATGATGAGAGCTAAATGTCTTACCTGAAAGTTGATTTTATTCTCAGTGATTTTATTAATTTTTTCGTTTCGGTATGTATTGGGCACCAGACTGCAAACATTACAGAGAAAGAGAGACGTGCAAATTTTTCAAGTTCCCGAAAAATCTAAAAATACGTAGACAATGGTTGAAATTTATAAAGTATTAAGTAATCAAAAATTAATCGATCATTTCATTAATCTCAACTGTTCTTAGAAGGGTAGAAGAGCCAAGTCCTCATGCACGTTTGTGTTTGTGCCACTTTGAGGAAGGTGAAAAAGAAAATCTGCCTACTATATTTGTCCATAATGGGGAGAAACGCTTTTCATTCCCTTCTGTGGAAGTAAGGAAGAGAAAAACGTCTCCAAGTACTGCCACTCCAGAAAGTATAACTTCTAATGTGGAAGAAGCTGAAAGGTATGTTTGCAAATAAGTAACTGTTCTTGCATGAGGTTATAATAATTTTGCTTTATTAGCGTTTTATCTGGACCTATTATATTTGCAAATAATTTTCTATATATGGTTTTAAAAATATGTATTTCCTTAGACATTTGTGGACTTCAAAAGCAATACAAAAAGAAAGCAAGAGAAATCACTAGGTCCCTTAAAAAACTGGTGGTGGTGAAAATGAGGTAAAGGGACTTACTCCAGTCTAATATCATTTCCTGGGTGACGGTGAAGGGCATTGATATAGGCGAGGTTGGATTAGAAGAGGAAAGCGATGTACTGGGCCCACTTGAGGAGAACAGAAAATCAGTATTCAGGAGCCACCTCCTGAACACGTTCTAGTGAAACCATGCCACTCGGTTATGAAATCTGGAGGTATGAGTTCAACACCTTGCAGAAAAGAAGATTGGCAGAGGAAAGTGAAGCTAGAA
>JAIFOV010000784.1:0-19578 GCA_020654155.1 Novius pumilus
GTTGCTATGTGACCGACTGACCACACTTAAAACACTTGACACCTTTTTGCTTGTCAGGGCACTTCGCACTGATGTGATCACTCGCACCGCAATTGTAACAACGATTTTTCGATGTTTTTTGGGGAATTGTCTTCGATGTTCCAGGTACGTTGCGTGGATATCCTGAACCTGAAGGTCGTTGTTGATCTCGTGCAGCAGATCTTTTCGCTTCTTGCTTCATATTCTCGTAAAGACGGAAACATTCCTTCAACTCTTTAAGATTCTTCGCATTGTAAAGGAGGGATTTGTTTACCGCGCTATCTGGAATTCCCTCTATGATGTATTGTATTGTCGATCTCATTTCTACGTTCGCGCGAGACGCAATTTCCATCATTTTATAAGCGTACTCCTGAAGTGTTTCATCGTGCATTTTTCTACGCGTACTTAATTCTCGATGTATCTGTTTGCTATCCACGATTTCGCCGAATTCATCGTCCAGAGCAGATTTCAATTTTCTCCATGTGGTTCCGCATCGCTCATAATCTACAAATAATTTCGCCGCACCTGACAGTAACCGCTTACAATAAGTAATTCTTTGTGCGTCGTTCCAATGGCACAAATCAGCTTGTTCTTCAAATTGTAGCCACTGGTTTATATCAATGTTATCGTCTCCGGTGAATTTTGATATTGCACTTTCGACGTCATGAAAAGACAATAGAGTTCGTTGTTGTTCTTGACCTTGGCAGCATTCGATCTTATGATTTGCGTAACGGCGATTTCTTCTCTCTTCTTTTCCATCGTCCTCGTAGTCGTCAATATTATCGTCGTCGCTAATCTCTGCTTCCTCTCTCTCTTCTTCCAAACGAATCGCTAATCGTAATCGCTCCACCAATTCGTTTTTGCGGCCCGTCTGGCGCAATTTTCGTCTTCTCAGTTCTTCTTTCAACTGGGAAACCTTCATTTTCGAAATTTGGTCGTCTACCAAATTCGAATCGTCTTCGATGGCTGCGGCAGGATGGATTACGTCTTCGTCTATCGGATTCATATTGGTCACAAAAGTAGCACACAAAAAGAAACTATTAAAAATCCCGACTGATAACTAATATCCCGATTATGGGTAATTGAACTAATCGTCTATCGGTCAATCTCGGTCGAGCCCCCAAAAATTGTGGGATTTTCTTTATAAAACAAAACGATACGAAAAAACCCCGAATGCTGCGCTCTTTATTTGCGTCTGTCTGTTTCATCGGTACAACTAAGACTAACTTATCTCTAAAAAATGTCTCGCCGTATGGCGGCTCCACTAGTCACACCCGGTTCAATTTCGCGGCGTAGCAACAGCCACCGAATTCGGATACTACACTATGGACCGAACATTGTTTGTTGAAGGACTGAAAATTCATAATTCTTTACCGGTGATTGTTAAAACCTCATGCAATGTTAGAACTTTTAAGAATAGGCTTAGACAAGTATATTTTGGAATTGTGTAATCTTTTCTTCTCATGAAGTTGTTTTAGTTTTTTTTTGTTACTTATTAGCTGTTAAGCTAAATAAATATACTTATTATTATTATATTATTATTATGTCGGTGGGTCGGCGCGGCGCGGCGGGCCGCCAAAAAGTGTAGGTTCGTCCATTGTGGGGCGGGCGGCCAGGTCGGTAAAACGATATACCGAATTATCGCGTCAGTTATCGTTGAATCGTTGTTTGCATTACGAAAAAGTTTTTCTATTTGCACTTTGGCGGATGCTGAAGAAGAAGAAAAAGTTCGAAAAAAGATGAAATAGGTTCATGACATTAATATAAAAAGGAAAGAATTTGGCAAATTTCACCACCTTTTCGACGATTTCCTTAAAGACGAAAAAAATTTTTTTAAATACTTCAGGATGTCTCCAGACATGTTTTTTAAGTTTTTGCAACTATTAAGGCCTGAAATTGAAAGGCAAACTATACAATTTCGTGAAGCGGACCCTTATTTTGCGTGTCCAATCAATAGAAAAAACGTCGCCAGATTAAATGCAAGTGAACACAGGGAGGAATCTATTGGAATAAAGAATTGTGCACGCATATCGACAAATATCTTCATGTCTAGACTAAACAGATGACATCGAGAACGACCAAATTTGCGATAATTCCGCTCCGTCGTCCGTCCACTGGGTCGGTAGAACGGAACGGCGGCGAGCGGCACCGCGCTCCAGAAGTCTCGAAAGATCTCCAGCGCGGAGATTTTTCGACCGCCCTGCGCCGCTCTGCGATACCGACCTAGTCGACGGACTTCCATAAGTTTCTACTGAAACTTCCAAACGGATATTCCAGCTGCGCGCTGCGCTCTCCGCTCCACCGACCTAATGGACGGCCAGCTTAAAATGACAATTGAAGAGCAGAGAAGAGAACGATACATGTCCACAAAACTTGATTCTGAAAAAACCCGTTATGAAGGTTTCAAAACGTCCAGAGGCAAGGTTATAATCAAAATAGAAACAATAAAAATTTGTGCAAACTTAATAACTCTTTAATAATCAACTGACGTAAAAATATAAAAAATAATCATTTTTGGCAGTCTAAAAAAAATTGAAAAAGAAAGAGAAGATTGGACAACAACCATTTTTCCCTACATTTCATCACCAATGAGCACTTCATCGCTGGTCATACCGTCCTCGCCTTCCTCCTCATTGTTTTTCTTCCTTATTGGTCCTTTTTCTTTTGGTCCCTCAATTTTAGAAAGATTTGTATAAAATTGTTGCGATGATGGTTTCTCCAAAAATTTCTTAAGAAACTGCAAACCATCGTGTTTGGCAGCTTTTATCGGAAGAGGCATCTCATATTTTCTTCTTGGGGATGATTGGCAGTTTTTGGGGGATTTTCCTCTTCTTGGGTTGTTTTCTCCCTTGTGAAGGCTTAGATGTGGAAGCCGTTTGGTCGTCGTATCATCCAGAAAGTGAGGTAAGGTTGAACGTGCCAAAATAAGTGTTTTTGATGGAAATTTTTGGCTCATTATTGTTTATGTGGATAACCTTGATAGGGCGAGTGGGGAATGGGCATTTCAAAATGTAAAACCCTGAAAGGTGCTTAGTTCAATTTGAAAATTCAATTTTCCCATCGCAGTCAATGACTTTGAATGGGCAAGGTTTCACCCTACTGTCGCGGATAACTTCGCGCCAATCCTGGGGCACCTCGGTGTAAGCTTTCTGGTTTATCAAGGACATATCTCGGTCACACTCTAGATAGGAATGCCCTCGTTCAGGGAAATAAACCGTCAATTGATCGAGGCGGTGCTCCTCATGCACCAGGTGATAAAATAGTCTTATTATTGTGTAATTCTTGTTCTGGTCAGAACAGAAATCACCGAACACATGAAACTCTCGAACTTCTGGATCCAAAATTTTGTGGACAAAGTGATGCATCATAGAAGCCACGTCGTCACTTCCTTTTTTGGCCTCCGACTCGTCGTATGTATAAAACACAGCTTCGGACGTTGACAATGTGTGCACGTTAAAACTAATGAAGTTTAATTGAGGCTTGTAATAGACGTCGTTGCAAGTAATGTTGGGCGTGGGCAGGTTTTTTTGGAAATCCATCGCTACAGCCTCGATATGCTCATTTTTCATGGCTAGACGTCGGTATTTCTTCTTCAGGGAATAAAATTGCTCACTCCTCTTCAAGTGCAACATTTTTTCAGTTTCTGCCAAGTTCAGCTGCTTTTGCAAATCCTTTTTTCTATCGTCGGAGGCTTCAAATGTTTTTTGTTTTAGGGTAGAAATTTCGACGTTCATTTTGTCACAAAGATGCACAAGTATCCTTTCGGATATCCGAAGGATATATTGAATTTTGTTTCAAATATTTCACGAAATTTCTCATAGGAAACTTTGTTTTCGGGATTATTGTTTGAGTAAAGCTTATGCAGTTTCGATATATTTAGCTCTTCGTCCAAATATACCTTGCTTGTTTTTTTTTGTTGAGTAATGGGACTTCCTACCTTTTAGAGAGCGTATAAAAGTCAGAATTTTTTCGTGCGTTTCGTCCGAGAGTTTGTGTGGGCGATTCTTATGGGTCCCTCTTTTGTCAATAGGAGGTTGGAATGTCGGCGAGCAACAGGTAAAACTGTAATGAGACCACTCAAATATATACTTTGTTTGTTGTGATCAGCGAGCTGGTTGAATTGGCGTAAAATGCGGGCTTTTTCGGCATCAGGGACACTTTTAAAGCACTGGAATCTTTTACAATGGCAATCCGGACCTGTAGCATGGATGGATGCACGTAACATCTTGGTTACGTCCGTCATTCTTCCCGATTTTTGAAGCACGGCACTCCACATTGTCATTCTCGTCACTTGACACACTCATTTCATTAAAATTGAGAGAACTGCTCGAAAAAAGTAGGCGAATAGCACCGGGAATAACAAAATCAACAAGTGATCAAAACAATAAACTGATCCTGTGATTCACGGACTGTCGGTGCGGCGCTCACGCGTCTAGGAGGGGGGCCCGGGACAAGAACCATTCTTTCCCGGGCGCGCGAGATGGAACCATTCTTCCCCAGTGTGATAGATCTTCTCCGTGTAATATCTTCAAGAGAAACCATTTTTCCCCTTTGACGATATTACAAGTTGCTAGCTACGCTAAGCATGCAACAGATGCCGCTCTTTCCCAATTTGCCGCAAATATTGGACATGAACCGTTCTTCCCATGTGCTCTTCAATTGTGATCGAGGTGGTGGATCGCTCCCCAGAATGGCGCCTTGTGGTGGTTGCGCCAACATTTTTCGAATCAGACTCATTAATGGTTGATTTTAAACATTGGTTGGATTTCTTTTCTTTTAATTCGTAAAGAATATATTTTTCATTGTTTTCTGATATATTAAAATTTTCATTATTCGTTCGACTCTTTTGTTCGGGATTATAATGATAAATGATTAGTTATTTGTAATGGCGCATCCAGACGTACACGAACATTCGCGTCGTAAAATGTTATTTATGGAATTTCTTCCAAGTTCCTACTCAAGTTCGGGTGTTTTCACACAAAACGCCTGAAGGTGTGAGTCCTACCGGTTTTCGAGAAAGTACCTAAATGGATTTGTCGTTTTGTCGGTACCAATGCAAACAAAATTTTATTATTCTATTGGGTAATGGTCCAATCGTCGTTGACCGATTGGGCGGTTTAATGGGGCAATAAATCTTCTTTCTACCTCCCAAATTCGTCTCCCAAACACCGACATTTACTGGAAACTAGACGAACCCCAAACAGTAGCAGGTCGATGATTGACAAAGCAGTTAAAGCCGCATTATGGGTCTAATTTAGTTCAAAAATACCGACAGAATCAGGGGAAAATCGACGAAAATGGTGGATTTACTCTTGTTTATTGGCTCTAAGCCTCATTTAAATCTTCAAAACTGACAGGTTTTACGACGCGAATGTTTGTGTACGTCTGGATGCGCCACTAGAGTCTGTGAAAATTAATTTTATCATATTAAAAATTATTGACCATTGCGATTTGTCTAAACGACAGTCATTACGCGATAGTACTTTTTTTTCTTTATTTATTTCACATAGTCTCAGTTTAATTAATGGACGAAAAACATCTTTATAGTTCGGTTTTTCATGATAGAATTGTTCAATAATTATGTAATAAATATATATGTCATTCACTCGTAACGTTGCTACTTCGCCTATATATTTATTCTGACACTTTAATTCATTTATTTGACCTTATCTCCGTTTAAAAGCTGAAGCTTGAGAAACGCAATCTGCTAATGCATCTTCATCTGACGGTTCAAATAAATCACCTTTTTTCGATTAAATTATTCTAATATTTCACAATAAAATTCGAGAATTTTTCATATGACCTGTTTTCTGTCAGTTCGGTTTCAATTAAATTCACTTTGTTTCAATGGTTTGGGATGAATGTAGATATTTTCAGATTTTTCAGAAAGTTCTTGAAATTCATTCTAGATTGATTCGACTGGAGATTTGAAATCTGCAATGCTTTTAGTCGGGGAGGTAGCGTTGCATTATACATATTAATTTCTGGTCGATTGATTCATGTCATAACGTACTTTTCATCGATAATCATTGAGTAACTCGAACGTAAGCAGCTTCAGTAAGGGTGGGGAAGTGGGGAAAGAATTTCAAGTATATCGAAAAAAAAATCCAAAAAGTATTTCTGTTCGTCCGAAAATTTGCACATCAGTAGTTTTAACAATAATAATAATTACAGAAATCGTCAGCTGTGAAGAAAATGGCGGGTCGTACGTCAGCATATACACCTATATTAAAAATAATTATTTTTATTTCATTTCCGGCCGAATGAAACTGATACAGGTTAATCTTTATGCTATTAAAATGATAAAAAAAGCCTCAGCAGATCTATCGATAGGGGTAAAATCGTCAGCAGGGGGTTATATGTGCCGAAGAGGTATTCAATCCGAGTATGCAGTAACCATCTGTATTATTCAACTGACGACCTTCCCCCTGTCAGTTACTCTGCTGATTCTTTTCTTCATTATATACATTATTCAAATTATGCTCACGATCAATTTTCAAGCGACCTGAAATCAATTTGATTATAAAAATTCTCATTTTTATATTTTTCATATGGCATACCGGGTGACCCATTTTAATCTATGGACCCGAATTTCTTCTAAACTACGAGGTCTACAAAAAAATGGTTCAGACAAAAGTTGGGCAGGACAGAGGGCCATTTAATGGGACCATTAGTTTTGACCTTGAAGTCAGTTTTGAAGGTCATTTTAAGGTCAAGATGGTTTTTTCAAATGGTAACCCCTATTTTTGAGTGCGGACTTGAAAAGAGCGGGAAATTTTACATCAAATTTGTCTTAAGTGAAAATTGTTTTTGTGACCTTACCAATGCTAAGTAGCTAAACCTGTCAACATTTTGATCAAAAAAGTAGGGTCCAATCAAATACCCATTTACAATTCCGCACCAGACCATGAGGCTCCACCGATTTTGGTGGTCTACAGCTCTGTACCAGTAAGGATTTTCGTACGACCAATAGTGGCAACTGAACAGACATAACTGTCACATCTAAAACATCTTGGTTGCTCGTTCCTGGCTCTTCTTCCAAGCTAGAGAAATAAAAATATTGAAATGACTCAATTTGTTGGAAATATTTACTCACTTACAAATAAATTTATTCACGCACAATAAACAATTTTTGTTAGGTCTAAAAAATTAAAAAATATATTCATTACATACCTTGAAACTGATGAAAGTTTACTTGCAAGTAACTTTCGATGATTTGACGGTAACGCGGTAAATATTTTATAACACTTGGGATGATACTGCTGATAGCTGTTTATCTCTCTAGAAATTTTAGCATCATGCATAGGTAGATCAAACTCTTTTCGAATAACTAAAATATCACTGTAGGAAAGTTCCAGATTGCTCGTTTTTCGAAAGGATAGGACACAATCAATAATCGGCGTTGATTTCAAGCACTTTATTCTTGTAGAACGAAATGATACACTAACTGCAACCACACGTCGTTACGTTTGCTTCGCTCCCAAGTTTCAACAACGACTAACTGCCGGGCGTTTGACTACAGCGCCGGTACAGTACCGCTTACAATCATATGTGAAAATGATATCATATATCACAACACTTTTTTAAAAAATCATTTGTAAATGTTTTCAAATTTGCACTTTTCTTTAAACAAAATACACAAAACGGTTTCTTTCGACATTTTTGACGTTCTTTAAGTAAACGTGCCGCAAGCAAAAACTCAACTGAGAAACGGAAGAAAAGCAACATGTTTTATAAATAAATTGATTTCAGGTCGCTCAAAATTGATGATAAGGGTAATTAAAATAACATATTTAATAAAAAAAAGAGCAGAATATTTGAAGAAGGAAAATTCGTCAGCCGGCTCGAAGACAGCAGTTAGATTATATATGCCATATGAAAAAGAAGAAAATGAGAATTTTTATAATCAAATTGATTTAAGGTCGCTTGAAAATTGATCGTGAGCATAATATGAACAATGTATATAATGAAGAAAAGAATCAGCAGACTAATCGACAGGGGTAAGGTCGTCTGTTGAATAATACAAATGGTTACTGCATACTCGGATTGAATAACTCTTCGGCACATATAATCCCCCTATCGTTAGATCTGCTGAGTCTTTTTTCTATCATTTTAATAGCATAAAAAATAACCTGTATCAGTTGCACTTGGTTATTCGGATTATAGTTCTGTCGAATAAATAGTATTTCGATAAAGTCTCTGAATTATGTTTCACTGCGTTCGACTTTTCTTCGAAACGACACTCTGAAATTACATTCTTTCCCATTATTTATTTTATCATTTTATTTTGACGTTGAAACGTCAGTTAAAGCACGATAAGTTAATTTTGATTTTACTACAGCATAGCAATGAAAACTGCATTCTTTTTATAATCGAACATTAAAAGATATTCATCTACACTTTTTATGAACGAAAGCAACTCATTTTCTACACAAGAAAAGTGAGGCAACAGCTCCCCAAGTTTTTCAGCTGAACGTACGAAAAAAATTTGAACCGGTTTTTAAGAAAAACATGTGCTAGTTTTAAGCTCAAAACTTGGGGATAAGAGTTACACATTTTGGTCAATTGGAAAATGGGAGAAAAAAGATGTATAAGGAAGAATTTTGTTTTTTTAGTTATCAATTTAACAGGGTTCCGTTTCTGATTGGATTTTCTTTGCACATGATGATTTTGAAATTGTCTCATTTTCGACGATTGCTTCTCAGCTTAGGTGCATCGAAACTGAATTCGCCGTTAAGTTTAAGAACTGTGAATTGACAAACTTTTTGGCAACTATTTTCACAAATAACTTCTTTATGAGTCTTGCAAAGAATAAATCTTTCCAATGAATTGGCATACTTTACATTCTACTGTTAGAATATGCCAAAAGAATAGGGCATTTGAGTAAATTTCAGTCAATTTCAAATAAGATTGTTTGATATATCTCAAATGTTTTGATGCATTTTTATTAGTAATTATCAACAATTTTTGAAAAAGATGAAGTTTTTTCGAAGAAAACAACGAAGATTATTTTTCCCATATTATTCAACGACGCAGTTCTCTGTAATGTATAGTACAAGCAATATGCACGCGTTTTTTTAGAAAACTTTACAGGTCAGGAGCAGAACAAACTTGACGGGTACCAATACTGTAAAAATTCTGAAAATATAGCATGAAAATATTACAAAAGCACGGATGACTAATAAAGTGGTACATTATCTGCCTTTTATGTACCTAAAAAAGCGGTTTCGTTCAAAGATGAGTATTACAATTACCTAAAGCCAAAGTAGCAGTGGCGTAACTAACGCAAGTGCAAACAATGTGGTGCAGGCCTTAGGGGGGCGCCAAAAAACTGATATGTACTCTGGAAAATGTTTTGAAAAGTGTACAAATAGGGGCGCACAAGGAACTTGCATTGGGGTACAGTTAGTTATGCAACTGCAAAGTAGGCTTCTTGGTTTTCAATTATGAAGCTGAAAAATAATGCAAAGGTGAAATAAGTTTCCGATGTTCGAAGAAGCAGTTCTTTTGTGCAAGAATTTTCAAGTGAAGTAGCACAACATAAATTCGCTTTCGGAATGAATCTGAAACGGTCCGATCAATTTTCTATATTTTTTACATCTGCAACATCTGCTTATCGTCACGTACGGCGCCGACCGCGAGAAAAGCAATGAAGATGAAAGGAAATAAAATACGAAATTTAGCCCAGTCAAATTAGCTCTAAAATGGGCTGGCCCGGAAAAAATTTTAAGTAGCAATTTTTTTTCAGTTCGTTAAGGGGGGTCATCAGAAGTCCAAATTTCGTTTTGCGTGGTAATCGGTTCGTTGCGTTTTCCGCCATCTTGAATTTAAATGTGATTTTTTATCTATTGGACAGATATCTCTTTTATTTTTGATTTTACGCAAAAATAGTTCAAACAAAAGTTGTTTAGAATGTCATATTCCGACTTATGCCCCAAAAGGTGGACGGGTGAATTTTTGTTTGATCATTTTTAATTCTGGATGAAAATTGTTAAAGGAAGACTTGTCTACAATTAAGTTTATTAAATGAGACAAAATTAGTGGGAAATGAATTTCTGAACAACATTTTTCTGAACTATCAAAAATCAAAGAGATATCTGTCCAATAGATAAAAATCATCTTTAAATTCAAGATGACGGAAAAACGCAACGAACGGATTAGCACGCAAAACGAAATTTAGACTTTTATTGTCCTCCTATTTCCGAAGAGATTTTGCTTTTTTACCCTATAATTTTCTTCTCGGATTTTTTGATATTTTTTTGAGGAAGTAAACAAACAGAAAAAATTAAAATTTTATTATCAATAAAAACTTCCTAGTATTTAACATTATTCATAAGTAAAAAAGAGTACTAAATACAATTTTAATAAGTAAACAACAACAAAATATCCAAATATTCTTATATCAAATATTTCTCAAGAAAACTGGTTCACAAAAATGATACACGAATAATACAGGAAATAAAATTGAACTTACTTCTGAAATTTTTCTATATAATTGTCCATCCCAGGTACGGAGATAGTTCTCGATTTCCTCACTTTCAACGTCCACCACTTGCGAACTATCCATATCTTGAATTGCTTGTGAAAACTGAGTTCATCACAAATCCTTCATCAACGCGTCAATTCGTGTAACCTCACGTTCTATTATTGCGATATACTTAAAAATATTAACTAAAGTATGTTGCACATGAACTCCAAGGAACGATCTTTCACGAATGAGAAAATGTTAAGTGTTGATCAGGCGCTATACTGGAGGGAATGACTAATGTTTGAAATAAATTCCTGTACTAAATAATGTCTTTCCTGTACCAAGTACTACTTGTATATCATTCGTTAATGAAATCCTATATTATAGTTATTTCCTGCATTCAATACATCTCGAAATAAAAAATAAAGTTGTTTAGAGCCGTAAAGAGTAAAACATTTTCCTGTAATAACCAACGGAACGATATCCACAATTCCACCGGCAGTAAACAACGGCTGCATTTAAAAATATGTCAGCTTGTTTTAGAATGAAATTGTGGAATTTATAGTAATGAGAATCATAACTTATGAGCAAGAATTCAAATATGAACGGAAATCAATAATAAATTTAGTAATAATTCTTCACAAATTAATTCGATGTTTTTGTTCGCACTTTATATCCAAATCAATGAACGATACAATTCGGTACGTTCAACTGCTCAAAATTCGGAGGTATTTCTTTTTACAACAGTCGATCCATCGAATTGAAGTCTTGATAAAATTTGCCCCAGTACAAATATTGAATGAAATTTATGACGTTTAACTTTCGAATGTTTTTATCGCTTCTCGGTAACTCGCGGTAAATTTGGGTGTTAGTGCAGGAATATTTTCGTGATAATTACCATCCGAGTCTGTAACTGACACCAAAAATTACAGTGATGAATATGTTTCTCTGATTTGTAAGAGTTTTATTCCTGTACTTAGCAAAGCTTATTCTAGTCATAATTATACCACTAATTGTTTTCATCACGGAATCATTCCGTTCACCATTAAAGTTTTAATTCCTTTAACTAATATAGCTTTTCCTGCAATGAGAACATATTTCGTTTTCAGGAATCTTAACTTCCTATCACTAGAAATTTCCTGTTCTTATTATTATATTGGTGTGATAGAAACAGGAATCCGTTTCACTAGAAATTCCTGTAATCTTCTTTTTTCAGTGTGCTGATAGCTGTTTATCTCTCTAGAAATTTTAGCATCATGCATAGATAGATCAAACTCTTTTCGAATAACTAAAATATCACTGTAGGAAATTTCCAGATTGCTCGTTTTTCGAAAGGATAGGACACAATCAATAATCGGCGTTGATTTCAAGCACTTTATTCTTGTAGAACGAAATGATACACTAACTGCAACCACACGTCGTTACGGTTGCTTCGCTCCCAAGTTTCAACAACGACTAACTGCCGGGCGTTTGACTACAGCGCCGGTACAGTACCGCTTACAATCATATGTGAAAATGATATCATATATCACAACACTTTTTTAAAAAATCATTTGTAAATGTTTTCAAATTTGCACTTTTCTCTAAACAAAATACACAAAACGGTTTCTTTCGACATTTTTGACGTTCTTTAAGTAAACGTGCCGGAAGCAAAAACTCAACTGAGAAACGGAAGAAAAGCAACATGTTTTATAAATAAATTGATTTCAGGTCGCTCAAAATTGATGATAAGGGTAATTAAAATAATATATTTAATAAAAAAAAGAGCAGAATATTTGAAGAAGGAAAATTCGTCAGCCGGCTCGAAGACAGCAGTTAGATTATATATGCCATATGAAAAAGAAAAAATAGAATTTTTATAATCAAATTGATTTAAGGTCCTTGAAAATTGATCGTGAGCATAATATGAACAATGTATATAATAAGAAAGAATCAGCAGACTAATTGACAGGGAAAGGTCGTCTGTTGAATAATACAAATGGTTACTGCATACCGGATTGAATAACTCTTCGGCACATATAACCCCATCGATAGATCTGGAGTCTTTTTCTATCATTTTAATAGCATAAAAATAACCTGTATCAGTTGCACTTGGTTATTCGGATTATAGTTCTGTGAATAAATAGTATTTCGATAAATCTCTGAATTATGTTTCACTGCGTTCGACTTTTTCTTCGAAACGACACTCTGAAATTACATTCTTTCCATTATTTATTTTATCATTTTATTTTGACGTTGAAACGTCATAAAGCACGATAAGTTAATTTGATTTTACTGCATAGCAAGAAAACTGCATTCTTTTTATAATGAACATTAAAAGATATTCATCTACACTTTTATGAACGAAAGCAACTCATTTTCTACACAAGAAAAGTGAGGCAACATCCCCGTTTTTCAGCTGAACGTACGAAAAAAATTTGAACCGGTTTTAAGAAAACATGTGCTAGTTTTAAGCTCAAAACTTGGGGATAAGAGTTACACATTTTGGTCTAAATTGGAATAAATGGGAAAAAAGAGATGCTCACCAAAATTTTGTTTTTTGCAGTCACACAGGTATTCATCAAGAGTTCTGGTTTTCCATGGCACCTTAAAGTTGAAACTAAGGTGATTTTCGACGATTGCTTCTCGCGCTACGCAAGGCATCGGAAATGAATTCGCCGTTAAAGGGTAGACCGGAAAACGACAAACTTTTTCACCCTCTTATGATCACAATACTTTTTATGAGTCTTGAAAGAATAAATCTTTTCCAATGAATTGGATATTTTTAATTTACTTTTAGAATATGCCAAAAGAATAGGCATTTTAAATTTAGTCAATTTCAAATAAATTGTTTGATATATTCAAATGTTTTATCATTTTTATTAGTAATTATCAACAATTTTTAAAAAGATGAAGTTTTTTGAAGAAAACAACGGATTATTTTTTCCCATATTATTCAACGGCAGTTCTCGTAATGTATATACAAGCAATATGCACGCTTTTTAGAAAACTTTACAGGTCAGGACAGAACAAACTTGACGGGTACCAATACTATAAAAATTTGAAAATATAGCATGAAAATATTACAAAAGCACCGATGACTAATAAAGTGGTACATTATCTGCCTTTTATGTACCTAAAAAGCGGTTTCGTTCAAAGATGAGTATTACAATTACCAAAGCCAAAGTAGCAGGGCGAAAACGGTGCAAACAATGGGTGGGCCTTGGGGGCGCCAAACTGATATACTCTGAAAATGTTTTGAAAAGTGTACAAATAGGGGCCAAGGAACTTGTTGGGGTACAAGTTATGCAACTGCAAAGTAGGCTTCTTGGTTTTCAATTATGAAGCTGAAAAATAATGCAAAGGGAAATAAGTTTCGATGTTCAAGAAGCTTTTTTGTGCAAGAATTTTAATGAAGTAGCACAACATAAATTCGCTTTCGGAATGAATCTGAAACGGTCGATCAATTTTCTATATTTTTACACTGCAACATCTGCTTATCGTCCGTACGGCGCCGACCCGGAAAAGCAATGAAGATGAAAGAAATAAAATACGAAATTTAGCCCAGTCAAATTAGCTCAAAAATGGGCTGGCCCGGAAAAAATTTAAGTAGCAATTTTTTCAGTTCGTTAAGGGGTCATCAAAGTCAAATTTCGTTTTGCGGGAAGGTTTTGCGTTTTCCGCCATCTTGAATTTAAATGGATTTTTATCTATTGGCAGATATTCTTTTATTTTGATTTTACGCAAAAATATTCAAACAAAAGTTGTTTAGAATGTCATATTCCGACTTATGCCCCAAAGGTGGACGGGTGAATTTTTGTTTGATCATTTTTAATTCTGATGAAAATTGTTGAAGGAAGACTTGTCTACAATTAAGTTTATTAAATGAGAAAAATTAGTGGGAAATGAATTTTGAACAACATTTTTCTGAACTATCAAAAATCAAAGAGATATCTGTCCAATAGATAAAAATCATCTTTAAATTCAAGATGACGGAAAACGCAACGAACGGATTAGCACGCAAAACGAAATTTAGACTTTTATTGTCCTCCTTATTTCCGAAGAGATTTTGCTATTTTTCCGGCTGAAATGATAATTTGACTGAGCTAACATGAAACTACATGTGCGACTACTGTGAGAAGCCTAAATCTCGATTATAACTGGAATAAGGATATTATTGTACACTTTAAGCATTTGTATGTCGTTGATGTCATCAAATAAAGAATATTTTTACCACTTTTCAAGCGGGTATATTCAGCCCTGTTCTGTTACTCCAAATCGAATCGAAATGTGTCAAATCGAATCGAAATCTTCCGCTCGAATAAAAAACTGTCGAATCGATACTCTGTAACTCCGAAATCGAAATATCAGGTCGAAATCTCATGGCTTGAAATTGAAATGGCACTCGACAAGCTTCGAGTGGTCGTAATCGCAATCGAGAAATCTGGCACATGCGTATTACCAGTGTTTACTTAACCTAACTCTAATGCCGTCTTTCACCACGATCGCTTTATCGTTTCGGCAATTACCGAGTCGCGAGTGTTACCAACCGACCCTACCTCGTGGGTACGGGAAACGTCTTTCACTACGCTTAAATTCAAGATGCGAGGATAACTAAACGTACAATGTTGCCATATTCGGCAGAATTGACCTCTTAGACTATGCGAAACCTGCTGAGAGCGGATACGGCCCTGAAAAACGTATCGAGTTATTAGAATTATAGGTTATTAAACAGAAGGCCTTTTTCTCTTAATGAGATTCCGAGGATTGTGCGTTCCATGGCTCTTTGCGTTGTTCTCAATCTTTTTACACTCTTTTGTGTGAGGCTCATTGTTTCCAGGCCGTATGTGGCCACTGGTAAGATGCATGAATCGTAGACTTTCCTCTTTGAGTTTATAGGTGAAGTGCCGTTCCCCAGAATGTATCGTAGCCTACCGAATGCCGCCCATGTGAGACCTATACGTCTGCTGATTTCCGCTGTTTGATTTGGTTTCCCCAGCATGATCGTATGACCAAGGTATGTGTATTGGTTAACGCATTCTATGGTTATGTTATCCACCGATATATGCCGATTCACTTGACTCATTATCTTAGTTTTCCCTGTATTAATTTTTAGTCCGACTTCCCTGGCAACTTGAGTAAGTTGTTGCATTATTTCCATTAGCTTCCCTGGGTCACTTGAAATTAGGATGATATCGTCGGCGAAACGCTGATGGTTGAGGTACACCCCGTCAATCTTTATTCCTTTTGATCCCCATTCAAGTTTTTTAAAAACATCTTCCAAACCGGCGGTAAATAATTTAGGCGTACTCCTCTGCCCATTTTTATATTGTTGGTAGTTTTTCCTTCATCTATTTTCACGTGAAATGTCGCATTCTTATAGATATTTTTGAGAATGGTGGAATATCTTGAATCTACACGTGCATTTTCGAGAGATTTGAAGATTGACCACGACTTCATCGTGTCGAAGGCTTTGTGGAAGTCGACAAATGCCAGGTGAAGAGGAATGTTGTATTCCGTAGTTTTTTCGATAAGAGTTCGTAGTGTTTGTAGATGATCAATAGTACTGTATCCACTATGGAATCCGGCCTGTTCTACTGGCTGGTAATAGTCTAGTTTTTTCGTTAGGCGGTTGCATATTATTTTCGTGAACATCTTGTATAGTTGTGAGAGCAAGCTGATAGGACGGTATTTTTCGATGTCTGAGGTATCCCCTTTTTTGAACAGGATTATAACTTCTGCGTTATTACACTATCTCGCAAGCATTTATTCAACAAGTTTTGGATACTTTTTCCACTGTACTTCTACCTAGTTTTAACATTTCCGCTGTGATGTGGTTCTCTCCAGGACATTTATTGTTTTTCATCTTCGTCAATGCATATCTGATTTCCTGGAGAGATATATCGATCTATCTGAGAGATATCTGATCCTACATTCAAAACTCTGTTTTACAAATCAGTGTAGAAATCTTCGACTATTCGGGGTATTTGTTCTAAGTTTCAGGGTATTGTTCCTTGTGAGTTCTTGAGCCTAGTTATTTTTGCTTTTCCACCTGAGAGCTTTGATCTTAGTACTTTCATGTTGGAGTTGTTTTCTATTGTGTTGAGAATCAGTTTGCTTTTGTACTTTCTTATGTCCCTTCTGATATCTCTCTCCACTTGTCTGTTGATGGCTTTGTATTCTTCCGTCCCTTTGCCATATGTCTTCTTTGTTCTATCATATTTCTTGTGTTTTCACTCAGTTTAGGGTCTTTCGTGAGTTTAGCTCTTGAACATATCTTTCTTGCTGCTATTTGGATGTCTGTTTTAATTCTCTCGTTCATCTGATTTATGTCCATGTCTAACATGCCGGCGAGGCTTAGATATTTTTCAACTTCCCTTTGGTATTCTTCTTTGTTTGTTTTCAGCACTTTGGCTGTTAGGAATCTGGGTTGTGTTATGAGTTTATTTCTTTCCAGTCTCAAATCTACCGAAAGCCGTGCTCATGCTAGTCTATGGTCACTTCCTATGTCGAAATGGTTCAGAACCTCCACATCTTTAAATATTTTTCTATTGTTAGCGAGAATGAAATCTATTTCATTCCATGTCAAGTTGTCTGGACTTCTCCATGTCCACTTACGTTGGGGTGGCTTCTTAAAGAACGTGTTCAGGCAGTAAAGATTTTCCTTCTCTAGGAAATTTGAGAGCATTTCTCCTCTGTTGTTTCTCTCGCCTAGACCATAATTTCCGATGTATTTGGTATCTGCGTTAGTCCTCCTTCCTATTTTAGCATTAAAATCTCCAATAATTACTCCAAAATATGTTGTTTCCATTTGTATTGCGGCCCTTATGTCCTCGAATAATTGTTTTAACTCTTCGTTTTCTGAGGTGATAGTTGGAGCATGAATATTGATAATTTGTATGGCGTAACTCCTGTTTCATTTCAGTGTGATGTATAGGACTCTGTTAGAGACAGACGCATACTTAGTTACCATATGTTTGATATTCTTGTTCACTAGAAATCATACACCTCCCAGATGGTCGTCGGAGTCGGGGTTTTTCTCGTACAGAATGTGTTTCGAGTTCAATGTTGTGGTTTTCTCGCCGTGTCGACGTGTTTCAGTTAATCCAATGATGTCTCACTTGATGCACTCTAGTTCGCGCTCCATTTCTTCTAGGTGTTCATCTGTTCTCATTGTTTGTATATTGTAGGTCGCTATGGTAAGTTCTTTCTTAGACTTTTTCTTTGATTTCTTTCTAGTCATTGCAGTGGTCGAACTTTTGCCCTCCCCAGAATCCGTAGGGCTGACTGACAAGTCAGTGTGAGATTCTGAGCGTAGCACTCTACTCACCTGGGGTATGTTTGTTTTAAAATTCGTCATTTCATGTTAGTTAATGTGGAGGTTTTGGCACTTAAAACGCCTCGCTTGCCCTGCGTGTTGGCGACTTTGCTATCAGCCGCCCGCTCTGGGTCAGACGCTGTTCGCAGCCGCTCATTTTGAGTCAGACGCTGCAGTTTGCTAGTTTTGGTCTGCCTCGGATATTTTATTTCTCCGATACCACTCATATCTTCCCTATTACCAACTGGGGAGGCACCCCATGGGGGACTAGCAAACCCCGCACGGGTCTATTTGAATATACCGCCACATAGTTTAATAAGGGTCAAATTTACGGTTTTGCCGGATCTATTACGAGCGTCAAATCGAAACTGGTGCTTTCGATTCACAACATCTACCTGGGTTCGTGCTGATCGAAGCCAGCGATTTAGATTTGACCACATTTTGTTCTGAGGCGCAGTTTTCGATTCGACTTGGTACAAATTACTGAATAGGGCTGAATAATTACTTTGGAAATACATCTTTTCTGGACTTATCCTACATTTAAATATGTCTCTATGTTAATATTATCGAACGCCTGTAGCCCTATATATAGTATACGATTTCTGAGGCGTTGTTTCTGTGCATTAAAGAAACCTTTTTATTATAATTTTTGCCACTCGAGATTCCAATTATTTGATTACTGTTTCAGTCCTGTTAAAGCAGATAACTGGTTCGGCCATGGCTTTCGACTGTATAAGAGTACGAGTTCGGTTTCATAGATGTGCATTTCCAGACAAAGAGACAATTAATGCTTTGTGTAAAAATCGTTGTCATGTTTGTAAAAGGGGCCATTCATGTTGCGACAGTCGCACGGGCCGTCGCACGGACTTGCGTCGCATGCGACTAGTTCGATCGTGAATGGGGCTGTCGTACAGCGGACCGTGGGACCAAAGTCATGTCGCAGGTCCGTTGAAATGAGCAACGGAGCAAATGAGCGATACAAATGCTTCTGTCGTACCGTGAATGGAGAATTCGGACGGTCCGTACGACCAAGCTCAGTCGATCACTGATCGTGTCATCGCTAACACAGAGGAAAACCGAGAAAAAATTATTACGGCATTGATGTACATGTAAATGTACGGACTGATATCCGGATACGAAGAAAAAATATGTGACAACGAAAAATTGGTCTGCATTTCGGAATGTCGTAATCGAAACTTTGCGTTGGTATCTAATTGAGTAAACTTATGTCTTCCTTAGCAACGCTTCATTTTTCTCATTCATAACCAGAAGTGCTGACATTATCTTTTATTTTTCATTATATTGAAGTCGAATATTTTGTGAGCGGTTTTTCGGGTCGTACCGCGTAAACCACCTACGCTGAGGGAGCAACAACATCCGTACGAAGGGCACAGGGAATGCTTGTTGATACATATCCGAGGCCACAGTGAGGAGAAAACATCTACGTATTCGATTATTAACGCGAAGACTGTTCGGTTGAGCCCTATATTTTAATTACATTGAACGAATAAAAAGATTGTCTACAATACCGAACAAAAAATGCATTTTCCTCATTGAATAAGATCAACGACTGTTAAGAATTTTCATAGGAGTGTCTGTGTGACGTGAATTTTGTTTTTGTATTCCGAGTTCAATAAAAAATTTAATTTTATTGGAACTAATTCAGTAAATACAATACGATTATTAAATATAACCGAACTTAACTCGGAGAAATGCTCGTGAAGAGTGACAGAAGTAAACTTATATTTATCTTTGACGATTTGTCCTTATATACTATTTTAACAATAGATGTTGT
>JAIFOV010000313.1:0-19560 GCA_020654155.1 Novius pumilus
ATGTTTCCAGAAGAAGTTTTCAAACTTTCTTTTCTCTCAAAACTGTGCGTTTTGGACAGGAATAGTTTATCAAGGACGATTGTAGTTTCATTTTTACAGTAAAAGGAATGGATTGTTTTAGAAGTTGAGTTATATGAGAAAATAGACTCTATGGCATTTTTTGTTTAATTTATTTTTGCATCAAAACGCAGATTTCTAACATACCTATCGACAGAGACAATCATCATGACAAAAGATGGGAATAGTTTTGTGAAAATCTTGAATGTTAGCTTTTTAGGGGGTAAAACATGCGAGGCAATTTTGAATTTTCATCGTTTCAAATTTGTTTCTCAAAATCTGTGCACCTGATGTTTTAGATGTCGTTCGAAGTGGGGATTACGTAACTTATCCAAAGTTCAATGCAATCTATTTGTTTTACGTGTCTCGTGGATTTTCGCGAAAATGGTAGTGTGTAGCGTTTCTCATAACCAGTACATTTTAGACAGGAATAGTGATCAAGGCGATTATATTCCCGTTTGATACATTTGAAAGGTAAATAACCGAAAATGATGGTGGATTTAGAAATTGAGTTAAATTAGAAAATATTTAAAAATCTTTGGCATTCTTTTTGCGATTTTCTGGTAAGTGTTTGCTCCAAAATATATTTAGCACTTCTAAAAACAAATATAATCGTAGTGAAAGGAAAAAGAGATCACTTAGTCAAAGTCTTGGGGTATGAAGTGTTTAGGGGGTCTGATATGCGTGAAATTTTCGGTGAAACTGGGAATTTTTGACTTTTGAAACGTTTTTCTCGGATTTTGGGCATTCCATGCTTTGGATGTTTCCCCAAAAAGACGCCAATTATTATTTCTTTTAGATGAGAATTTTCTTGTTGCTTGAAATAGATTTCTTTTTTGGAAATTTAAAAAAAACCAAGAGGCACTCTTTAAATGTGTCCATAGCTTCAGAGAGGTCATTCAAAAATGTTCCCGTGGTGTTATGTGATGTTTTTTATGATATAATTGTGTGATGTAATTTTTTTTGATATTTTTGATATTTTTCGAAGAAAATTTCACGGAATTTTTCAATGATGAAAAATTTTTCCTTTCAAATTTCTTTTCAATTTTCAAAATATTTTTTGTTGAAATTTCTGAAATTTCTGGGATATCTTTTCCGAAACGTCAAAATTGAGTAAAAAGTAAAAAAAGAAAATTATCGATTTTAAAGAAAGATTGAGTCACGTTCAAGGAACAAAAATTTCGCTCTCCCCAATTTTTTCAAAATTTCAATCAATCGGTCCAGGAAAACCGCTGAACCGACAAACTGTCAACCGAAAAAAGGTCAAAAATTTAGAAAATCAAAAATTTCGATAATATTCAAAAAACTTTTAAATCTGAATTATATGAATTTCCTTTAATTTTCGGCTATTCTTTTCGGAGTGTTTACCAACTCTCGGTGCTTTTCTGTCTTGTCTCGAATTTTCAAATTTTCTAAATTTCAAAGAGTTATTTATTTATGGCCAGAGGTAATTAAAAAATGTTCTCGTGGTGTTATAATAATAATAAAAATAATAATAATTTTTTTATGATTTTTTCGAAATTTTTTGAAGAAGACTTCACCGAATTTTTCCAATCGTGAGAAAAAATTTTGTTTTTCGATTTTCAAAAATATTTTTGGGGGAATTTCCGAAATTTCTGAAAAATTTTTTCTGGTTTTTTTCTTTCAATCAATCTTCCGAAAACTCAAAATTGAATAGAAAGTGAAAAAAATTCAATTATTGATTCAAAAAGATGTAGTCTCGTTTGGAGAAAACAAAATCTGGTTCCTTCAATTTTTTCAAAATTTGAATCATTCGGTTCAGGAAAACCACTGAACCGATAAACCTGAAAATTTTGGGCGGTCTTTGTGGTACATTAGACTGATGAATTTGCTTATAACCTAACCTTTTTCGCCTGTATTGCTGAACATACGGTCAATTAAACAAAAAAGGGAAAAAGGCATTTTTTGCTGTTTTTTTATATTTTGTTCTCTTATTACTTCCAAATTCATTCGAATTTACAATCTTCATAAATTTCTGCAATTTTCTCTTTTTTTATTCAATTTTTATATTGCGTTCCATTCTTGGGCATTTCAAAGCAGATCTTGAGATTTTCCATAGTTTTTTCAAACTTCTTCTTTGAATTTTAAGTTTTGAGATGTGTGAGTTCATTATCATTTCTTCGGAAGAATTCTGTGAAACTCTTCAACGACGTGAAAATAAATCTTGAAATGTAAAGAAACGCGGAAATTTCAACTTGAAATGAGTTACAGAGGGCTACATCATTTCTGACATAGATTTTGGAAAAAAATTTGTAAAATTAGAACGATCATTCTAGGAATTACAACAAAAAATCTAGATAACTTCAAGAAAAAGCTAAGAAAATTTTACGGAATTTCTGTTTCAAATTTCTTTACAATTTTCAAAAAGACTTTTTCTGGAAATTGTTGAAAAATGTTTTTTTTTGGTTTTTTCTCTTGATCAATCTTCCGAAAACTCAAAATTGAATAGAAAGTAAAAAGAAATTGAATTATCAATTCAAAAAAAAATTGAGTCACGTGTAAGGAACAAAAAACTCGTTCCCTCAATTTTTTCGAAATTTCAATAAATCGGTCCAAGAAAACCGCTGGACCGATAGACCTAAAAATTTCAGGGGGCCTTCGTGGTACATTAGACTGCTAAATTTGCTTTATAACCTATCCTTTTCCGCCAGTATTGCTGAACATGCAGTCGATTAAGCAAAAAAGGGAAAATGGCAATTTTTTGCTGTTTTGTCACGTTAACGTAACAAGTGCAAAAAAATTTCTTTTCAATCGAGCATGACAGATTTTTGTACGAAATTTTCTACAAAAAACGACACCTCCTATGCGCTCGCTAAGCGACCAGTAGTTTCAGAGATATCGGCAGTTGAATGAAAAAGGATCCTTTTGCATTCCAAATTCGATATTTCAAACAAAAATGGTCGTATCCAACTCTCGTGAAAAGCATATTGAAGCTGAATAAACAGCATATGCGATCTATCTATTGGTCTAGGTCAGAAAAATTTTCTCATGCCCGTAGAGTGAAATGAAGAAGATAAAAATGTTGGAAAATTTTTTCCTTATTTTTATCCAAGAATTGCATGGCAACGGTTGCTCCAAAAAAATTTTAATCAAAAAATTCAAGCTCCAAAACTTTCGTAATAAAATTATTTGTCACAGTAAGTCAGCCTGGTTATCGTAGAATTTCTCAAAATATTTTTGTTCCTTTAATTTTTACGGGAAGCGTATGTTTAAAAATGGCACTTATATGCTGATTATCATATAATAAACATTTTCAGCCGTCGACTCCGAATAATAGTTTAGCTAACAGGTAGTCGATAGTAACACAATCGGTATGAAATATCTTAACTCAATTTCGTTTTAATTATAAAGTTATCTGAATGTGCAAATGAGTAGAAGATGAACATCAGCACGTTACAGAAGAACTGACTGCACTACAAACGATCAAAGGCTTGTATTCATTATTAGAATTCGGATACAAATACTCAACTCTGTTCAACACAATTCGTGCGTCGAGTTGTATTGATTGTGTCAATTCGAATATCAAAATATCTAAGCTCGACTGCAACCCATCAGAACGGAAAATCGCCTATTCAGGTCTTTGATATTTTATTCTTTTGTATTCAACAACAGCTACCGTTGCCGTTCTTGATGCATCTTTGAACATAATAAATTTGTAACGAATCTATGATGTGGCATAGTTTGGAAGTTCGAGACTCAATCCTCCAAAAAAGAGTATTTTGCATTTTCGCATTGATATATGCGAAAGGTATAAATTTATCATAATTGGAAGGTGTGTTCTAAATCTAAAGCAGAACTTCTCTCGCCGGACTGGGGATGGATGTTTGAGCCATGCAATATCTCAAGACTGAACATCCTGCTCATCAAACTTCGGAACGGATATTTATCACAGGGCCACCGTTCGTTATTTCGCCATGTTTGCGTTCCAGGTGCCGCGGAATTAGAGACGTCCTGCGAGCAGACGTTTGTATATCGTGTGACAAATGCAACCGCAGGGAAATTACAGGGACGCTGGAAACGAAATAGAACTCGGCGAGATAAATGAGATGATTAAGGTGGGGCGACAGTCTGCGGAGGACCGATAGAACCGAATTTATGATTTGGACTAATCATTGCGAAGTTTCGGCCTCTAATTAATCATTTCGCGTAACGAGGGTGAATTTGTCGCGATTAAACTGTTTCGTTTTGTGCGTGTCGTTTCTTCGCGTGTCGGCCCCGTTTATTGGCGCGATAAGGATCGCGGAAGGCGCGACATCGATTTGGCCGACGCCGACGGCCTACCCCATCCCCTGCTTCCGTACGATCCGTAAGCCATAAATCCTAGTCGAACATTTATTAAACCCGATCCGATCCCGTTTTAATGAACGAAATTTCCGCGCACGGGCCTCATATCCCCTTCTATGATTCATTGCTGTTAAATAGTCAGGCGACAGATCACAGAAACAGATAACGCGAACAACGATTTCAATTGAATACGTTCCTAATAACGACTCCTCTAGATTGCCACTTCGCGTACAATTGTTGCGATATTTTAAGTTTCGGTATATCGAGATGAAACCGACGCGCCGCGGGGAGGTGTGTCACGTCCATTCCACGAAATTGCAGGAATTCCAAATTCGCAATTATACACGCGTTATCCATCGCGTCCTGAGCATCGATGCTTTCATAGCTCACCATAACTAAACGAAAAAATTTCATTAATCCAAATAACAAACACTTAATCATCACCGCGTTCAAATATGCATTCCGATATAAATCACAAATTGAGTTTTTGTTGAAAATTTATCTATTGTTAAATCTATATACCCCACACTTAAAGCATGAATGAATGTTGGAGGGGAAAAACCGACTCTGTGCTTGTCGCTTCGGCAGAATGCTCCCCCATTTAGAGTCCACACTTTAAATTAGAAAACAACGAATTTGCCTTAAGTTAACTAATGGACCACGGCATCTGATTTTCCGGTCTTCCTTTCCGGTGATTGACAGTTTACTTTTACATAAACCTCTGAACGTAACTTATTTTCCATTTTTTTCAACTTTTGACTTTTTCAGTCATTTTTTCTTTCTGAACAATTTTTGAATTACTTCTGAAGATAAAAAAAAATTTTGATTGATTACTTTTTATTGTATTTCTAGAGTCAACCGAAGTTAAGATGTTCAAGATATATTGCAACATTTTGAACGAATTATTCATATTCTCATATTTCTTCGAATGTTTTAGGACATCTTCATAATCCTTTTTTAAATTTTGTGTTGTCATTACTTCCAAATTCATCTGAATTTTTGAGTTCTGTGTGTTTATCTTCATACATTTCTGCAACTTTCTCGTTTTTCATTCAATTTTTACATTCCGTTCGATTCTTGGGGATTTCAGATTTTAACATTATCGATAGTGTTTTCAAAGTTTCTTCTTCGAATTTTATATTTTAAGATGTGGTTTTCTGTAGGTTCATTATTTTTCTTCTGAAGAATTCTAATTTTAATTTTTCAAAATCTTTTTTTTTTGTTTTTTCTATACTTTCTGAAAAAAATTTAACGGAATTTTTTCAATCGTGAACAAAAATTTTTCTTAATTTCTTTTCAATTTTCAAAAATATTTTCTGTAGAAGTTTCCGAAATTTTTGAAAATTTTTTTGTCTGTTTTTTTCTCTTAATCAATCTTCCGAAAACCCAAAACTGAATAGAAAGTAGAAAAGAATTAAATAATTATCGATTTTAAAAAAGATTGATTCACGTTTAAAGAACAAAAATCTCGTTCCCTCAATTTTTTCAAAATTTTAATCAATCGGTCCAGGAAAACCGCTGAACCGATAGATCTAAAAATGTTGAGGGATCTTTGTGGTACATTAGACTGATTTTGCTCTTCGGCCAGTATTGCTGAACATACTGTCGATTAAACAAAAATAGGGAAAATGGCATTTTTTTGCTATTTTTTTTATATTTTGTTCTGTCATTACTTCCAAATTTATCCAAATTTTTTCGTGTTCATCTGCATTTTCCGCAATTTTCTCGTTTTTTATTCAATTTATATATTCCGTTCGATCCTAGGAAATTTCAAAGCAGATTTTGAGATTTTCGATAGTTTTTTCAAAATTTCTTCTTCGAATTTTATGTTTTCAGATGTGATTCTCTGTAGGTTCATTAATTTTTCTTCTGGAGAACTCTGTGAAATTCTTAGGGACATAAAAAGAAAGGCTGAAATATAAAGAAACAAGGAAATTTCAACTTGGAATAAGTTATCAAAAGGCTACATCATTTCTGAGATAGATTTTGGAAAATATTCTATAAAATTAGAACGATCATTCTAGGAATTCAAACAAAAAATCTAGATAAATCTAGAAAAAGGCCTAGAATTTGAAAAATCTAAAAATTTGATAATATTTAAAAATTTCCAAATTCTAAATTATATGAGTTCCTTTTAATTTTCGTTCATTCTTTTCGGTATATTCTTTTCTGATATATTGTCTCGTTTCGAATTTTTGAATTTCCTAAATTTCAAAGAGTGATTTAGTTTTTTCCGGATTTTAAAAACAATCAATATCTATATTTGAATTTTGTTCTTTTATTGACTGTCAATTTATTTTTTCAGTTTGAGGTATTTGTCAAAATGTTTTCGAATATTTCATTTCTAAGAGTGTCAATATTTTCATATTCGAGGGTTTTCTTTTAAGTTTGCATTGTCATTTCTCTCAAAATGGTTCAAACTTTGATCTTTTATATTCTCAATTTTTGTGTTTTGAGAGTTTTTGTTCCGTTTTTGAAATACAATTCGATTCTTTGGAATTATTAACCTGATCGTGAAGGATTTTGAAACGATTCTTGAGTTTTCTTTCTTCAATAGTCCTCTTAGATTTCTTATAATTATTTTTGAAAATAATAAAACCATTAAATTCCACGGTAAGTCTATGAGTGCTAAAGGTTATCGTAGAATTTCACTCGTGCAGTGATTGATTCCCATCTCATTTCCTTTCCGGAATTAATACCCAGTCCCGCCGATGGATCCCCAATAAACTTAAAAAGAAATTTACCTAAACTCGAGTCAGCTTGGTGCATTATTGTCAACCAATTTCTAATCAATATATCTGGAACCTAATTATGAGATAGTTAGAAGCGAATTGAAATAAAAGGACTTTTTCACGTGACAACGTGTTATAAATCGATGAGGCCGGCTGCACGCACAAAAAAGCATGACTCATACCGTAACGTTCCCTATAGTGGGTATTTAGTTGAGTACCAATACGCATGAGGCGAATAGAGAAAGTGAATAAGTGAATGCAAGAGCATAAGAATACCCGAGTGAGAGTGCGGAACAAGCGATAAAGCAAGATCGTCCTTAAAACGGTTGGTTATTTGTGACACATCTATCTATTTTCCACTTTATCGTCGGCTGATGCATTGAGATGGACATTCAAAAAGCAGAAGCAGTATTACCTGTTTCATTAAAACAAACACCGATATGTTAGAATTTTCCTGTCCGTTAAAATTATATTGAATTGTAGATATATTCTTGCAATTGAAAAGCGTAGCTGGTTTCTGTGATAAGGACGCAATGTTGAAAAACCGAAAGTGGTGTAATTAATAGCAGTCAACTTAATTCTCAGCGAAAAAACGATGTTTTCAGAAGGTTTCAAATTTTATTTTTCTCAAAACGGTGCATTTTGGACAGGAATAGTTATCAAGGCGACTGAAGTCCTATTTGATAGCAAAAAGCAATGGTTGTTTTGGAAGTTGAATTATATGAGAAAATAGAAACTATGGCGTTTTTGTGTTTGATTTGTTTTCGCACAGACGCAAACTGTTTTTGACACAGACAAACATAGTGAGAAAAGATAGGAATCTTTTAGTGAAAATCTTGAAGGGAGTCATGCTATGCGTTGAATATACGGTGATTGACAGTTTACTTTTACATAAACCTCTGAACGTAACTTGGTTTAAAAACTTTTTTAAGGTACGCTTTCGCTTTCACCATGCTTTCACACAAACTAGTACAACAGATAGATCAATTTATTAACTCTGAAGTTAATCAACAATTTTACGAAAGAGTGAAAGAATCAAACTTTTATATTTAACCCCGATTTGCTCTTGAAATAATGTTCAACTGAACGCCAAAACAAGAATTTCGATTCGAGTAAAATATTCAAGTAAATAGGGTGAGCTTTGCTCTTGAAATAATATTCAACTAAACGTCAAAACAAGAATTTCGATTCAAGTAAAATATTCAAGTATATAGGGTGAGTTTTTTAACTTGAGACATGCAAATTACGCGGAAAGGAAAAAATGTTTGAGACAAAAATTGTAAGGTTTCGAGTGGGAAATTAGATGATGACCTTGAATTTGACCTTGGACCCCGTTTTAAGATTTTTCAAACAGGAACCCCTGTGTTTTCTGCGTATAAAGAATTACGATTTTTTATGGAGAAAGTTTTTTTTTAAATGTCCAGTTTTCTCGGTAGAGGGCGTCAGATTTTAGGAAGGTTTGTCCTTGAATTTATTTGTGGAGTCATACTTGCGGCGCGTACACTGCGCTCTTCTTCTAAAGCGTTTTTCAAAAAATTTTGAGATAGCATTTGTTTTTGGAGAATTCACGGGGCAAGTATGAGTCCCCCCAAATAAATTCAAAAAACTAAACTAAACATTCAAAAAAATACTTCTTTCATAAAAAATCGTAACTTTTCAGGCAGAATGCGAGTCCGTTAAAAAACATAGGATTGAAAAATCCAGGTTGACCTTCAGTTGACCTTTAAAACGGGATTCAAGGTAAAATTCTAAGCACCATGACGTTCTCAACTTGAGTTGGAATTTGTATCCGGTTTTTTTGTGTTTTGGATCATTGAGCCACCAAAGTCACCTTTAAGTGGTTTGCACTTGGAAACTTATAAAACGGACCAATTCCACATTATCAATATCAGAAATGATATCTGAGTTACTGTCAAGTGGGAGGACATCGAATTTTATATTTAATTTGTTGTCAGGTTCATCCATCATGGAGGAAACAAATGAGTGAACAATGTCACTCCAGCTGCTTTATAACATCAAGACGATCTATGAGTGATGGAAAAACTGGAAACGTGAAATATGGTTGCGACATTTTCTCGAAAATACGAATGGTGTTCCCCATACTCCTGGAAAGACCCTGGTTTTCATGCAACAGGGTGATTTATCTATATATAAAGCAGTTATATTATGGAATAAGAGGAAACCCTCGCAAACACGTTGAATAAACCCGCCCGCAATTCATCGACTTAAACTGATGAGAGTATCTTTGTTGACGAAATATAGGAAAGTTCTTTGTCTGAAAAGATAAAACGTATAGTAAGTTTCATGGCAATGTTACTTTGCCGCCGATGTAACCCTCAGAAGTTTTACCTTCGGGGTTTCGAATTTCGCCGACGGCTGATCGCGTTTCGAATGCGTACCTACCGCCGAAAGAATACGCAGAAAATGGTTTCACCGCCAAACCAAACCCCGTGCCGGATATCGGGATTATGAAGAAAACTTTAACTGATTTCCTGCGCCCCCGTTAAAGGAAGGAAGTTCAGATTTTGTTTTTGCATAATCTGCCGAACTTGTCGGGGTGGTGAGAGAGCAAACGATCCACAACCGCCACCCTACCTCTTATCCCATTCAACGGAACGAGATAAAATCAGCCGTATTCTAAGCATCATCATTTCAATACGGTTCTCAAAGTTTGACGTTTTGTCATGACGATAGAAGGTGAGAAATGATCAAAGTTTGTGAAAGCAACATTCGAGGAATGCCGTGTTAAGTCATTACATAAGTTCAACAAATCTCGCGATGTTTGAAATTCATAGGTTTTCTTTGTGATATTGTCAACTAGATTTTCGTTTATCGTAGTTGGCGCGGAGCTCCACATGTGGGCTGACGGCATATTTCCAGGAATTCTGTTAAGATTGCAGTTTTCGGTACATGAGCCGCGTATAACGATGTTGCATGTACGCCTAGAAATCCTGGCATCCGCCGGACGTTTCTTATTTCGATGGACAAGGTGAATGAATTTTCCCAAGGCGGAACAAGATGTTTCTTTCTCCATTTCACCATTACTAAGGGAACCGATTCTTGTGTGACAATACCGGGAAACAAGATGATGGCTTTTGTTTTCAATTCCTGAACAGAATATCTGGCCTCGATTAGCAAGTTATCTATGAAAAAATTAGACAGACACCGGCAATTTCGAATGAAAAAACGAAAAACATTCTTAGGCCCAATTTCACTAGCCGTTGAACTTTGTTGAGGATTTGTTTAGACTCAAGTTTGTGAACAACATTTTGCATATTCGCAAAAATTCATCATTTCTTATGTCAAAAAACTACCGAAATTTGGGATTAAGCATGCACGTAAAACCGACTTTAACGCTTCAACTGGTCAATATTCGCATGTTATTGCCAAACTCACCGACACACCTTAAATTGGTACTTAACTAAACTCCTCTCACTTTTAAGAAGTTCTTAATCAACGTTCCTGTCTCACCGAATAATCTTAAGCCAGGCTTGGGTTAAGTGACAAATCTTCTTCATACACCTATGAAACAATAAAAGTTTCTCCAATTTTTAGGATATTCTGTATCTGTAATTAAAGTCATTCGATTACCAAAAATATCATCGATTAAGCTGTTTATTGAAACAAAAATTTGTATTCGTTAAATTATTAACTATGTATTGGCATTGTGTTTTGGTTGACTACGAAAATATTACTATGTAACTGTATATTCGTAAACGTATTCAAAACGGTACTTATTGAAGACAACACTGTACTTTTTTGAAGTCAAAAATAAAATAAAATTTGTCTTCTATCGATTATACTGCAGTAAATAATTAAATCCAAAACCAATCAATATCTCATAAAACAAACGATGTATTAATCTGGCAAAGTCAAACTTTGACACTATGGAGTGTCTATGCTAGATTTTGTTTTTCCTAAACTGGACTTAAGCAGCCGATCGTTTGAATTTAAACCAGGCTTATTTCCTAAACCGCTCAGGCGTAACGACAACAAGAATTTGGTGATTTAAGTGGAGTTTAGCAGTTAAGCGTCTTCGGTGTAGTGATGAGTCGTTCGTTCATTCGAAGTGTGCCGGCTCTATTCGCTCCAGTCACAGAAACGTGACGTTCACAGTCGTTCGTTCGTTCAAGGCAACGAACGTTACTTTGAACGAATAATAATATAATATAATGATATAATATAGCGTATCCCAAGTGCAACAATTTCTGTTAGAACCAGAAATGACGTAATCTTGAAAAATGCCCTCATGAAGCTTGATTTACTCCCAAATTTTCGGATTTTTCACTCAAAGTTTTCCTCATATCATAACCGTAGAACAAGTCATTAAATATTTTTATAATATTTAATATTTATAATTTAGACAACATTTTCAAATCCAATCGTTTAAATTTAAACCAGACTTATTTCCAAAACCGCTCCGGCGTAAGCACAACAAGAATTTGGCAATTTAGGTGGCGTTTAGCAGTTAAGCGTCTTCGTTGTAGTGATGAGTCGTTCGTTCAGTCGCAGTGTGCCGGCTCTATTCGCTCCGGTCACAGAAACGTGACGTTCAGTGTCGTTCGTTCGTTCAAGGCAACGAACGTTATTTTGAACGAATAATAATATAATATAGGGTATCCCAACTGCAACCATTTCTGTTAGAAGCAGATATGACGTCATCTTGAAAACTGCCCTCATGAAGCTTGATTTACTCCCAAATTTTCGGATTTTGTCACTCGAAGTTTTCCTCATATCATAACCGTAGAAGACATTATTAAATATTTTTAAAAACATTTAAGATTTATAATTTAAACAACACTTTCAAATCCGATCGTTTAAATTTAAACCAGACTTATTTCCAGAACCACTCCGGCGTAACAACAACAAGAATTTGGTGATTTTAAGTGGAGTTTAGCATTTAAAGCGACTTCGGTGTAGTGATGAGTCGTTCATTCATTCGAAGTGTGCCGGCTCTACTTCGCGTTGGTCACAGAAACGTGACGTTCAGTGTCGTTCGTTCGTTCAAGGCATCGAACATTACTTTGAACGAATAATAATATAATATATAATATAATATAACGTATCCCAAGTGCAACTATTTCTGTTATAAGCAGAAATGACGTAATCTTGAAAAATGCCCTCATGAAGCTTGATTTACTCCCAAATTTTCGGATTTTTCACTCAAAGTTTTCCTCATATCATAACCGTAGAACAAGTTATTAAATATTTTGAATAATATTTAATATTTATAATTTAGACAACACTTACAAATCCGATCATTTAAATTTAAATCAGACTTATTTCCAAAACCACTCCGGCGTAACAACAACAACAATTTGGTGATTTAAGTGGAGTTTGGCATTTAAGCGTCTTCGGTGTAGTGATGAGTCGTTCGTTCATTCGAAGTGTGCCGGCTCTACTCGCGTTGGTCACAGAAACGTGACGTTCAGTGTCGTTGGTTCGTTCAAGGCACCGAACGTTACTTTGAACGAATAATAATATAATATAGCGTATCCCAAGTGCAAGAATTTCTGTTAGAAGCAGAAATGAGGTAATCTTGAAAAATGCCCTCATGGAGCTTGATTTACTCCCAAATTTTCGGATTTTTCACTCAAATTTTTCCTCATATCATAATCGTAGAACGAGTTAATAAATATTTTTAATAATATTCAATATTTATAATTTAGACAACACTTTCAAATGCGATCTTTTAAATTTAAACCAGACTTATTTCCAAAACCGCTCCGGCGTAAAAACGACAAGAATTTGGTGATTTAAGTGGAGTTTAGCTGTTAAGCATCTTCGTTGTAGTGAAGAGTCGTTCGTTCATTCGAAGTGTGCCGGCTCTATTCGCTCCGGTCACAGAAACGTGACGTTCAGTGTCGTTCGTTCGTTCAAGGCAACGGACGTTATTTGAATTAATAATAATATAATATAGGGTATCCCAAGTGCAACAATTTCTGTTAGAAGCAGATATGACGTAATCTTGAAAATTGCCCTCATGAAGCTTGATTTACTCCCAAATTTTCGGATTTTTTCACTCCAAGTTTTCCTCATATCATAACCGTAGAATATTAATATTTATAACTTAGACAACACTTTGAAATTTAGCTCGAATCGAAATGTTCACATTACACTGAAATTCATATTGAACCGTTCATTGCAGGGAAGTCGCACAGTTCGATCGAAATGAGACACTTTTTTGAAATGAATCACTCTTTTCAAGTGAGCCACTCTTCTTAAGATCATTTCGAAGCTGCCGCTCAATTCGAAGGAGTCGCTCATTCGATCGAGTGTGCGGCACGTGACCGTTCACTTAAGTGTGCTGCTCGAATTGAACGAATTGTTATTGAGCCACCTAACATTACTTCGGTGACATTGGGGATTGAGTATTTTTCCTCAGTTAAGGCTTCAAAGCCTTAAAAAATGTCCGTTTTCATTAACTAGAGCTTAAACACCAGGTGCTTATTAATATTGACCAGTAAAAGCCTTAAACTCCAGTTTACGTGCACACATAACCTCAAATCGCTTTAGTTTTTTGACCTAGTGAAGTGGTGAATTCTTGTAAAAACAAAGAAGACTATCATAGGACCTTGAAGAGAGTAGCGACGATGAAGAATAGTCCGAAATGGTTAAGTGACGGGGAAGGCCATTTTAAGAATCTAGCTGATCGATTCTTTGGAAGATTTTGGTCTTCCAAAAAGACAAAGAAGAATTTTTAGGGAGGCTTCGTTCGCAATGAGTTACTCGGAATTCATTCCATCCCTTGGAGCAGTGACCTCCACACCCATGATTGTCTAGAAGCTCTTATCAACTGATTTCATTTAGAGGGAACGCTGGTGCAAATGGATGCTGACAATTTTAGAGGACCCACTCGCACTAATCTTCACATAAAGTAAGGCACATTTCTATCCAAGGCTCTTGACCGCCAAACATTTTCCGAAACGGTGACGTTCCATGGTTTCCGCACTTGCCACATCATTCCCTGGGATTTGTTTTTATGTATCTACCTGAAGTCCTAAGTTGATGACGATAGAAGACCAAAGTCTCTAAAACCTGAAGATGCAAAGCAGCCCTAATCCAGTTGGAAAGTTTGAGAATATAATAAAGAACTTTTGTTGACAAGTTTGAGCAGTGCAGCAATCAGCCATCTTGATGACACATCCACAATAAACTTCCAATTCCAACGAGCATACTAGTATATTTGAACTTGATATCTTCAATAATAAAGATGTGGTCAATCAATTCACGCCTTCCTTTTGGTACAAGAATCGTAAAGAGTAAGGAACGAACGGACCTCAATTTTTATTAAACATGGTCTGATCATTGTATGGTGGTATGGCTGTGTAAGGATATCCCATGATGAGAGATGACCAAGAAGAACAAGTCAGTTGGAGAAATCAGATTCTCTAGGACACATGTGGCGCAAGATTTCAATAAACCGTCTCGAATTAATTAGGCATTAATTAGAAAGAATTGCATCCTAATATTTCTTAACATGTAGAATGTCATTCTGTTCAGAAAGAAAATTAAAAATGAAAACTCTTCATGAAGGGGCTCATTAGAAATTTGCAGGATGTCACGAATTGCCCAGTAATGAACATGATTATATGATAAGGATCACCCTTTAATTATTGCAGCTGTAATCAAGATCTGGGAATGCACTTTAAGAAATTTCACCTCTGGAATACATTAGGACAAGCATTTTTCATTTCTTTGCCGGTTGAAAAAAATTCACGAACTCGAGTATAAAGTACCATTCATAATTAATACAGCGACATACATACTGAATCTGAGTCGATTCGTCTAGTTGCATCTGGAGCGTTCTGATGGAAAACGGTTTAGTGCATACGCCTCAAGTGATATTTCACCGCGGACTTTTATAATATGGGAACTTTTCTTTTCAGAAGTCTTTCGCGTTTAGCTTAATGGAACGTTTCGTCGGTGATTGACGTTTTTCGACAAACAAACTGAGACGATGGCTTCCATTAGTGGAAGTGCTTCTCGCAAGGATTTTTCTGAATGAACGCGCATTCGAGCCCGATACCGCCGTTCCATAATACGCTTTAAAAAGCTCGTACACCGCAGGAGCACCAATTAAACCCGAAACGATAGTCGGAACGCACGGTTCAATAGACCAGAAATATCTGCTTATTTCGCGTTATCAATTATTACATCTGCAGGGGGTAATAACGGGGTCGCATCGAGATCATCGTCGTCCCTCCGCACTGCCATTGTTAACTGTCCCTTTGTAATCGGGTAAAGTGCAAAACAGGCCGCTTCAGATCATTACGTTTGATAAATTAGAAGATGCTCGCGTGATCCCGCGGGACGCAAAGCGGCGGCTGCGTGTCGTCCTCTGGAGAAGAAGCTATTTCGCGCACCGTAATAATCTCTTTTCCGGACCGAACAACGGATGATGTCACTGTAATCCAACAGGGCTTCTAACATTTTTGTCTTCGTTAACAGTTCTGAATGATGGTAATTTTCATCTGAATAAGGTCGTTTTTGCCTGCCCGCTTCCTTCTCAATGAAGTATAGAGCACGCCTAAAGGAATGGAAGGGTGGTTGTAGTGGTAGCAAGCCGACGAAGCATGCAACAACTTCCTTGGGTGCAGCGTTTGGTAACGGTGCTGTTGACGTTGACAGGAAATATTTTGTCAGCATAGCTGCACTGCTACTGCTAACCTTGTTCATCCTTGTCTACATTTACCTGAAGCACCTATGCGACTCGAACGATCAAAGTCATGATCAGCGATTGCGGTGATGTGCCATCAGAAGACGACCATACGATATGAAAAATGGCAAGGTGGAATGTAAGAAGAGTTCATAACAAAGAGAATCATTTGGTCGAAGAAACACATCAGTTTCGTCGACCAAATGATTCGCTTTGTTATCAACTCTTCTTATCCCCTTAGCTTTTTAACAACTCAATTTCTACATGTTTCAGGAATACATATTTTCACATGACCTGGACAATATACCTAAGACGAATGTAAATATTCTTTGATATGCCAGTGATTCAATTTGGATGGCATCGGACGCCGATCAGTTTCAGCTACCGTGGACAAAGATTAATAAATCTTACCTATGCATGGCTGCAACCAGAGGGGACAAAAGGAACAAGTTTTCACGAAAAATGGAAGGATGCGGGAAGAAAAGTCATTGGTCAGATGTGGTGCCACACTCAGTGTCTTTTCACCTAAGATTTATATGGAAGTGAAACCTGAAGATCTGAGACACAACATCTGAACAAAGTAGATGCAGAAGGAATAAGTGTTGAAGTCTATCAAAGAACATTAATTAATTTATTCTTGTTAAAAACTAAGTAGTCTATGAAATAGGTAGTAAAGGTTAAAATAAAAGAAAAGAATATCTGTAAAAGTTCAACGTTCGTTTTACTTTTAATAATCTTGAAGTCTGCTCTAGAAACTACTTCAACATGGTAGCAGAGCGTGGTTCCTAGAAGAGTAATCAGAGATTTTTCATCAAGAAATAATAAAAGTGAAAAATAATAATGGATGCTAGCAAAGTAATGAAGAATTTTGAACCATCATGGAATACGACAAAGATTGATTATGCCATATACACCTCAACAGAACGGTTGTTCAGAAAGAGAGAATAGAACTGTTGTAGAGACTGCAAGGCTTTAATGCATGCACGAGAGGAATCTTTGATCAGACGTTTTTGGGCAGAAATGGTAAACGCAGCTACTTACATCTTAAACAGAACGAGCAATTCAAATATATTTAATCAGTCTCCTTTGAGGTATGGCATAAAAGAAGCCCAACCTAAGGCATCTGAGGGTCATCGGTAGCATTTGTTATGCTCATGTTCAAAACAGAATCGCAAGAAAATGGGTAAGAAAGCCATCAAAGGTATTCTAATGGGTTATGAAAATGATGATGGATACAGAATCTGGTCATTTGAAAAGAAAAGACTTATTAGATCAAGAGACGTAATTTTTGTTGAATGTAAACCTTTGAAAGCAATAGGCAAAGGAAAAGAAAAGAACTTCTTACACCACCACTAGAAGATGTTCTTGGCTACCTGAAGAATGAGGATTCATCAAAAAATTGAAGTTCAAGATAAAGCAAATCAAGATATTGATCCAGAATTAGTAGTGAATCAGAATACCAGTCAAGATATAGAAGATGAAGTTGTAGAAGACCTGGATGATTCAATTGAAGATGAAAGCATAGAATTGAGAAGAGAACTAAGAACTCGAAATGAAATAAAAATGCCAAAACATTTCGAAGATTTTGTAATGACAGTTGCAGAGAGATCTATGGATCAAGAGAACCTTTATCCTACAGAGAGGCTATAACTTGCAATGAACGAGAGAAATGGACTTTGGCTATGAAGAAAGAAATAAAATCGCTTCAAGAAAATTCCACCTGGGAATTGGAGAAGTTACCCATAAAAAAAAAGCAATACCTTGTAAGTGGGTGTACAAGCTGAAGACAAATCAGGATGGGTCCATTGACAAGTATAAAGCTAGATTGGTCATAAAAGGTTATTCGCAACGTAAAGGTGAAGACTATGATCAAACATACAGCCCAGTAGCCTTAAGGTGGAACTATAAGGTCATTGATAAGTATTGCAGCCAGCAAAAATATGTCTCTTACTCAGTTTGATGTATGTACAGCTTTTCTCCATGGTAAACTAAATGAAGAAGTCTATATGAAGCAACCTGAGGGTTATGAAGATGGTAGCGACAGAGTCTGCAAACTTCAGCGTAGTCTTTATGGTTTGAAGCAGGCACCAAGGTGTTGGAATCAAAGGTTTAGTGATTTCATCCAAAAACTAAACTTTGCAAGATCCAATGCTGACCCTTGCTTATTCATAAAAGAAAGGGGAAGACTTACTGCTACTTGCCCTTTAAGTAGATGATGGGTTGTTAGTTTCTACCAATGAAGAAATGAAAAACTCATTTCTAGAGAGTTTACAGAGAGAATTCAAAATCACTGTGAAACCAGCATCATATTTTCTGGGATTGGAAATAGAAGTAGAAGCTGGAATAGTTTTGGTTCATCAGTCTGCCTACACAAAAAGATCCTGGAAAGATTTGGCATGCAAAATTGTAAACCAGTGTCAACCCCTATTGTCAAAGAAGTTGTCCAATCAGGGAAGAATGATAAGAATAATTTGAACAACACTTTTCCATATAGAGAAGCAGTTGGTGCTCTGATGTACCTGATGACTGGCACTCGACCAGACATTGCTTATGCAGTGAGTGTAGTTTCAAGAAAACTTGAAAATCTTTCCAATTCTGACTGCTCCAAAGTAAAAAGGATATTCCGCTATTTGAGAGGTACAACTGAGCTTGGAATAACCTACAAGCAGGGCGTCACAGATGAGTTGACAATTTTCAGTGATGCAGACCATGGAGGTGATCTTACTACAGGTAGATCGACCACTGGAGTTTGAGTATGTTTGCAGACGGAGCAGTATCCTGGTATAGTCAACGCCAATCTTCAGTTGCAATTTCAACCACAGAGGCAGAAATAGTTGCTGCTAGCGAAGCTGCTAAAGAAACTGTTTGGCTCAAACGTTTGTTTGGAGAAATCGTAAATTTGAAGTCAGTTCCAACGTTGTTGGTCGACAACGAAGCTGCAATAAAGTTAACACAAAATCCAGAATATCACCGTCGCACAAGCATATTCATATTCGACATTTTTTCGTCCGTGAGCTTGCTGGACAACTTAATTCAAGTGAAAAAAGTGTCATCAGAAGACCAGCTAGCAGACATCATGACAAAACCTTTATTCAAACCCAGACTACGAATTTTGAGAGATGCTATGGGAATGACCAAGAAGAAAATTAATCAATGAGGAAGGTGTTGAAGTCTATCAAAGAACATTAATTAATTTATTCTTGTTAAAAACTAAGTAGTCTATGAAATAGGTAGTAAGGTTAAAATAAAAAGAAAAGAATATCTGTAAAAGTTCAACGTCCGTTTTTACTTTAATAATCTTGAAGTCTGCTCTAGAAACTACTTCAACAATAAGTGTGAAGATTCTGAAAGATAGAATTTCCAAAGATGAAGTAAAAAAATGAAATAAAATGGAAGCACTGTCCTGAGAATATCGAATGAATACGCTTAGAAGGTTCGGACAAATGCAAAAACTTCGCTCTAGAAGATGAGGTATCCAGAAAGAGGAAGATCTCAAATAATTTGGTTATTGAAAAAATTGTCAATTTTACGACAGATGATGTGCCCAGAAAAATTTTCACAAAAACAAACGTTTCTCAGGAAACACAGTTTGGGAAAACAAGAAAAAGAATAATGCAAATTGGCGGGCGATTAGTTCTTGGGTGTTCCATTGGAAATTTGTGGTGGTGCTGTAACTTGAAAACAGCTAAATTACTTTGTTTTCCTTCTCCTTCAATTCAGTACGAAATTATAATAGAATATAGAATAATATAATATAAAAATTGTTTTCAATCAGGGTTCCACATTTCAAATGCGTTTTTAAAAGGT